>PVJH01006007.1:0-106169 GCA_004026705.1 Nesogale talazaci | reverse complement strand
TGAGGGTCTTTCTCTTCTTTACTAACCCTGAATTTACCAAGCATAACTGGTTTCTCCTCTAACGTGTCCAAGAGACTAAGTCTCACTACCCACCCTTGCTTTTAAGGAGTATTTGGGCTGTATTTCTTCCATGCCATGTCTGTTGTCTGGCAACAGTTTTTCATCAACATCATAATTCAAATGCATCGATTCTTCCGCCATCTTCCTTATTCACTATCCAACTTTTGCATGGAGATGAGGCAAATGAAAGTACAATGGTTGAGTCAGTCACACCTTAGTTTGTTTGTTTTTTTCATTAAATACTTTTATTGCAGGCTCTTACATCTCTTATCACAATCCATATTCATCCATTGTGTCAAGCATATTTGCAGGTATGCTACCATCATCATTTTCAAAACATTTTTCTACTTGAGCCCTTGATATAAGCTCATTTCTCCTTCCCCTTCCCTACCTCCCCTCTTTCATAACCCCTTGATAATTTATAGATTATTTTCATAACTTACATCTGCCCACCCTTCATCACTTTTTTTGTTGTTCGTCCCCTGGGAGGGGATTTTATGTCCTTGCTCTACATTTAAGAAGAGACACTTTAAAAAGAAGTTTTATACAGCTGATTAACCCAATGCAATGTATCATTTGAATTCTTGATTTCTTCTTTCATGAACACTGACTGTGGATCCACGCAAGATGAAGTACTTGACAGCTTCAGTCTTTTCTCTATCATGATGTTGTCCTACTAGCTGTGAGAAATTTGGTCTTCTTCACAAAGTTGTAATCCATACTGAAGGCGACAGTCCCTGATTCCCATCAGCAAGTGCTTCAAACAGAATGTGGAAAGTAACAATGCCAGAAAATGTGAAGCACATTTCATGCCAAAGGAAGAGCCAGCACATGAAATGGAAAGACAAAACAAAGAAATGGAAAGACCACTGAGAGTCTAATGGCAAGTACCCAGGACTTAATGAAATCAAACCTGTACTTTATTTTGTAAGCCAAGGAAATGCACTAAGAGGAAACCTGAATCATGCGAGTGTTTGAAGTGAGAAGACAGCCATGTGGCCCTGGGAGGCACAGTCTGCAGGAGCTGACTAAGCTATCGGTGGTTTGTAAGAATGGTGGGGCAAAGCCTCCAGCTGCGTCATGGAAGGAAGAGTTTGCCATCTTCTCGGTTTAAAGATTAGAGACAAGAAAATCCAACAGAGCATTCCCACATGTCTGAGGTCATCATCATTCACAATTGAATTTATGGTACTGTGCAGGTAAAGTGAGTGTGGGAGCAACAAAGAGAGCTAAAAAGCGAGAACATTCAGACTATATCACCAGGCAAGATAGAAACTAAAGGATAAAAAAATACAGCTCATATTATTGCATGAAAATAAATGTTTTTTAGTATTTTGTCTTCATAAAAGTAGTTAAAATTCCCTAGCAAATCCCTAGAACTATGGTTAAGAACACTGAAAAGGAAAGAGAAGAATTTCAGTCTAGGATGAATTCTGATCCAATGGGAAAGATTAGGAGGGGGGAAATGGGTAGAAAACCAAAGTAGGAACCAGTGAATAGACTCAATAAGTGACTGCCAAGCTTGTCATACTGATGGGATACTTGCATGTCGCTGCGAGGCTGGAAATCACACCATCAGTATTTCAAATGCCACCAAGCTCACCCTTGGTGACTCAGTTCAGAGGAGCTTCCAAACCCAGAAGAGACAATGATGTCTTCACCGCAAACACCTTTTTCCAACATAAAGAATGACAGTACACATGGGCCTCACCAAAGAGAACACACATGAATCAAAATTACTCTCTCTGGAAAGAAAAGATGAAGGCTCTGCATCACTGGCCCAAATAAGGCCAGGAACAGGCTATTGATTCCTCATATGTAAATTCTGATCGACACTAGAGTAAAATTAAAACAAGTCAATAAGAGCCAAAGTAAGACCCTGCGTATAGCTCATCTGAATTTCAAGAATACCTCCAGAATAAATTGGTGCATCTTCTGACAGAAGATCCACCTGTGAGATGACATCTGGAATACCCTACATGAAAGCAAACAAAAGGTCATTAAAAAGACAGGGAAAGAAGAAAATACAAAAGTGCATTTAAGAAGAGACTCTTGTCACTTTTGCTCAAGCAAATGGAGGAAATTATGAAGGAAAGGAGCTGGGTAGAAAATAGTAAAAAGCAATTATAAAGAGAAATTAAAATTATTAATATAAAAAGTGCAAAGGCCTAGAGTTAATATATGTGCTGCTGAAGCGAGCACAGCAAAGGCCTAGAGTTAGAAAGGCAAAAAGGAAAAACATAACTCAGAAAATCTCAAGCTAAAAGAATTAAAGAAAAAATTTCAGGCCTCAAGTTGAAATATTGAAAGGTTTCCTGGCTCAAATATTGAATGATGTAAGAAGCATCAAAAGATGATGGAATCGAGTCATTATACCAAAAATAACTGGTCAATGCACAGTCATTCCAAGAGGTAACATACGATCAACAACTGATGCCACTAATGGGAAAAAATCTAAGCTGCAGTTAATGTATTACCAATCAAGGCTCCCAGATTGACCGAATTTCAAATGAACTGTTCCAGCAGGCTGAAACATTCAATGGAAGCACTCGTTCGTCTACGCCAGGATATTTAGAAGACAGCTACCTGGCCAGTCCACTGGAGGAGAGTCATATTGTGCCATTCCAAAGAAAGATGGCCCAACTGGATAAGGAAATTAATAATCACACGCAAGTAAAATTTTGCTTACGCTCAAATTCAGGCCAGTTTCTATAGAGAATATGGCATGAAATCTATCACACTGCTGACACAGATGGACCTTGGCTGAAAGAGAATACTAGATTTTTAATTATTTTATTGAGTATGCAGAGATAATTCCATTTTTAAGTTATAACCAAACATGGGTAACATTGCAAAGAATGGGAATTCGAAAACACTTCATTGGGCTCATGCAGAATCTCTAAATGGACGAAGAAGCATCCGTTTGAACACAACGAGGGAACACTGTGGTTTAAAGTCACGAAATGTGTGTGCATGACTGCTGCATGGAAAACAGATTCTCTCAATTCACAACAAGAAGTTTAACAGAAAGGAAACAGCACAGGTGGAAGAAATAAAATTTAAAAAACACTGTATTGAACAATCAGACTCATCTGGCTATGCTCCTGATTAATTATGCAGATTACTTATCTTCAGAACTAACTGTCCTCTCTGAAGGGTGGGACTGATACATCTGTTATCTTCCCCAAAACTGATTATTTCCCTGCAATGAGACAAGTAAGGAGTTAGAGCTATTGTTACTTCATTACATTACTCACAGTGAGAAAAACCCTAAACACTTAATAATTGACTTCTAAAATTAATCAACATTCATAAACAGCCATAGAAATACCACTAACATCTATTATGAGTCTTAAAAGACACATGTAAATGTTTTAATGTATCTTTAAAGGAACATGATTTAACTTACTTTTATAGTCAATGTGATAGAAAAAAACAAATTATAAAATACAAATTAAGTAAACAATTAGTTTTACAGGTTATAGCTATATAAATTTATTTAAACTTCTGATTTGTTTATGCAGGAATTAATTTAGCCAGTCCAGATAAATAGCATATTTACATAAAATAATATATATATAAACACGAACATTAACAAGGTTACAGCTTAAAAAAAATAAATACCATCAGGGCTGAGCTCTGGTGGCGTAAGTGGTTGAGTGCGGGACTGCGGCCTGTGGGCGTGGCGGTTCAAATCCAGCGGCGGCTCTCAGGAGCAGCACTGGGTAGCTCCCACGACCACCAGATGCCTCCCCCCCCAAAAAAAAAAACAAAAAAAAAGTAGCATCTTTAAGTGATCCTGTAAATAATGCTAGATATTTTATCATGATACATCTGCTTTCTTTATTATGTTGTTAGACCCTAAAATGAATTCTACTCTGGTTATTTTGGCTATAAAAATTGCATTTTGTAACTCCTGAATCAATCACTGTGTCTTATCTACAAGAGAAAGATCATGGAAAATGGAATAAGAAGATAAGAGAATTATTCCACGAACTTGTTGAACTCTGTTCATGTTCATAACCTCACAGCATTGCTAAAGAGTGCGGGCAATTCAAAGTAGTCAGTAATGTGAGTTGCAGAAGTGACAGCATCCACCCCCCAAAATCTATTTCATAAACTTCGTTGCTGTAACTTTAACAGTAACTTAATACAAGCCACAGGGCCTTTTGCCTGCAGAGACATCTTTATCCATTTCAAATCAAAATGGAGCGTTATTCATTCTCACCTTCATTTGCTCTTATATGATAGAAAAGTAGAGGTCACTGGAGTAAGCTCTCTAAGCGGACTTCACTGTGAAATATGAAACAGGTGCAAAATCAACACGACAGGAGATAGTACATATCATACATTACCTTTAAAATTGAGAATTTAATACAAATGATAATAGTAAAAGTGTAAATAATAGGAAATGCTCATGTATTTTATGGCAACATTTTTTAAAGTAATCAGTTTGACCACTTTGTGTGTGTGAGAGAAACCAATCTAATTTCCTACACCTAGGATACATATAAGAAGTACCATCAGAAAATGTGTTATCAAAAGACTAAACTGGCATACTGCAATATTAATAGAGTACATATCAATATTAGACAAGCTAATTTCGTCTTATAGCAATACCGTTAATGGGTTACTGTTATCAACAATAAAATATAAGCTGTTACCCATTATCATCATTCTTATCTGATCCTAATTCGAATGGGCATTTCCTCTCCTTTGTAACGAATACTTTGATGAAGTGATGGCTCAGCCCTCTACTTGTCTCTCTCTCTGACTCTGTCTCTCCCCACGAAGCTCCTTTTTGATTCAAAAATGGATCTATGGCAAGGGCCATCTAACAGCCTCTTAAGTGCTTGTTTTATGAATCTGGCCCTTACTCAAGAAGTTACATTGAAAAGTCTTTTTTCACTCTCTCCCTGAAAAGAATTTACTGGATTGCGTTTAAGTTCAAGTTCAAGGGTATTAATGTGTACAAAGGAGAGTGGAAAAGGTGCTAGGTTATAGATTTTAACTTCTTAACTAGAAAACTGACTCAAAATAGATTTTCTAATTTACAATGAATCAAAAGAGAAAACATTAGACCATAGCAAAAGTGGCACGGATGTATCAAAAAGCAAATGAATAAACATTTGAGGAGATTTATTATTAGAAATTGCAATAAATTTTGGAAAGATGAATTGATTTTAGTTAAAAGGTATAACTGACAATTTATTGGGCGGGAAGATGCATTATTTTCCAATTGTTATCCATCTACAGTAAAACTGATTTGTGTCCTATTGTATTTTATGGAAAAGGAGAGAGCAACTTTCAGTGATTTAGATTAAATGTATTAATCATAACCAGGCACTGTGAACTATATATCTACTATTAAAGAAGATTTTTGACATTTAATTCTGTAGCAATATTTTGGCTCTGTACCACTCTTCCTAAATCCAATTCCTGCTACAGTTGGCAGATTTCTCCCTTTTAATTTTATGAGGCTTAAAGTAGCATTTAACCACCCATGCGGTAAATAATGCGGGATTAGAAATATTTAGTGTTTTGTTTCCCTTTCAAGAGTGGTAATCCATCAAGTCCAAAAATGTTCTGTAAAATTTTCCTACATTTTTGGCAATCTCTAATATATGGTATCATAAAAACTATAAAATTAAATAAAATGCATTATACAGCCAGAATAGATCTGCTTTTCTAAGGAACTGTGTTAGCCTACAATGGCAGGTAAAACCTTTTTGACCCAAAACCATGGAATCCTTATTGGAAAACAAAATAAAAGAGATTAGAAATGGTACTTGATTACAATATTTTAATATTCCAAAAGGTACAGAACCTTAATGAATGTGGAAATAATATCTAAGTAGTTTGACTATATACTTCTCCAAGAAAAAGTATTTGAGTTGTGACTAAGATAATGGCCAAAAAGCTAGATGAGTATGTACTTTGCAAATTGCTCAATAAACGTAAAAATCAATCATAAGTTTAATACATCAAATGTATATAATTGTCTCCAACAAATAAAGTTAGCTCATATATATTTTCATATATTCAGGCAGAAGGCAAAACTGTACTTTTTAACCTACAGAAGCTAATATATCTAACTCATGTTGAATAATTACAAAACATTTTTATATTTAACACATGAGCTCAGAAATAACCATAACTGCAAATAAAGAGCATATTTTGGTTGCATCAAAATAGCGACCAGAAAGAAGCAAAACATAATTCCCACTTTAACACTTTCACTTCTGAAAACCACTCATTATTAATGAACCTAAGTCATTACAATATTCACAGTGTAACTGCAGGTGGTACTTTGAGCTATATCAAAATAATATAGTAAGCTGCCAAATGAGGAATTACTTATATTTAATCTAGATATAAAACAAATGGGCCAGAAATGAGTAAGGCCTTTAATTCATTCAGACACCGTGATGCCATATATTCTAAAACATATTTTTCATACAAATTTGTTTCAATTAGCTTGATACAAAGTCTGGAATTATGATTTTTATAAAAATAAGTTTATACCCTCATAGAATTTAAACCAAATCAAGCTTAGCTACCAGAAGATAGCCTATGGAGTGTGTATGTGCTGTAACAGTAATGCCTTTATATAGAAGGTTCCTATCCTACACAGCATTGGAAGGTATACGGATCGGAAGAAGAGTCCAGAACACTCATCCATTCAGCGAATCAGCCAGTATCTTTATGAAGCGTCCCAAAGGGCAGTGAAGGCACTTCAATTACATGATTAGTTAGGAAAATGAGTGACTATGAGATTGACATCCTTTGGTCTTTCCTAACAGTAGTCAATTCTAAAAGCACAGTATGGCCTAAAATGTTGAGAAGCTCTATAAAGTAAAGTCAGAGAATCTAGTGAGGTGTGAGATTAATAAATATGAACAAGGCTACGTCAGACGGATATCTAGGATTATTTATCACATATACTCAAGCATAAGCCAACCCGAATATCAGTTGAGGCACCAAATCTCATCACAAAAAGTGCATAAAAATGTATTGAAACACTCAGCTTATACATGAGCATATATGGTACTTGTATATGATTTATAAAGAAAGGGTAGATACATTTAAAAGGGTAGACTGAGAATTCAACAAGAAAGAACTTTTGGATCTTTCCTCAAACTCAATCAGTTTTTGAAGTGGGCAATATTTTTCATTGATAAGAAACCTAAGTTTCATTTCTCAGTCTTTGGAAAGACAGCATTCAAAAAAGGCAAAATTACCTAAAGTTGAGAGTAAAGTATGGTGAAGGAAAAGGTATTTACATTAAGAGTGAGGTCAGCAAAAATGGTGGCGGAAAGGGAAGAAAAAGAAATTAGTATAGTGTCAGCTGAAATTAGGTGTAAGTATAATTTTGCAAAAATTTAATTTATGAAATGACTGGGAGGCAGAAGAGTACACTCATTCTTCTTTGCATAGCAAAATCATTAAGAACCACTGTTTATGGGTCCAGAAAATGGGGATGACAATATGCACATTACAAGCTACATGGAGGGCATTAATGTTCACTACAAAAAAGTACTAAATTCTATTTAAATGTTAATTACCATTCATACTCGAGTATAAGTCGACCCAAATAGCAGCCAAGATACTTGCTATTATCACAAAAACTGCATTAAAAATGTGCTTTAAGAGTGGTAAAAACTTGGCTTATACATGTGCATAGACGGTAGTATCTTTAATCTGATAAAATATGAAGAACTTTTAGCTTTTAGGTAACAGAATAATTAACCTTCCAGTAAATTTGTGAAAGAAAAGATTTAAATGTTAGCAAACCGAATTCACTGCCATCCACCTGATTCTGCAGAACAAAAACAGTGTTAGGGAGAACACAAGAAGAAACAGTTTATAGAATGGATAGAAAATGTATTTACATAATGAAACACTATTTCACTGTAAAAATTAAAAGTCTATAACCAATTCAAAAGCCTTCACTGAATCCACAGAACAATGACTTGTCCTGTGTACTCATAAAGTGACCAACATATCTTACTGAGCTATTGTTTCAGTGGACCGGTATGCTCTCAGGTATTTGTTATAATATTAAGTGGCAGTATATATGTTATTCCTGAAGGAGACGCTATGTGGCTTGGTGGTTCAGTCCTAGGGCTCTGGGTCACTAGGCCAGAGCTAAAATCCTAACAATCACTGAGTTCACGAACAATTCCTTAGATTCCTTTGTTTCCCAATCTATAAAATGGAAACAAAATAGTATTTACCTCATTAGGCTTGGTGTGTGCATCAAATTAATTATCTTCAATGAAGATATACTTCAATGAGGTATACTACCTGACAAGTAGTTAAGTGTTCAATAATTGTTAGACACTGTTAATTACTGAAAATTAAATGTTTTGCTCTATAATAAATTACACAAAAAACTGTTATAAGAAATAAACTAGCGGGCTGAGCCCCGGTGGCGCAGTGGTTGTGCGTGGGACTGCGGCCCACTGGGACGGAGGTTCAATTCCAGCAGTGGGGTGGGCCTCCTACTCCCACCACCGGAGAGCAGTGATGCCCCCAAAAATAAATAAATAAATAAAAATAAACTAGCGCACACTAAAATGAATGTCATTTAGAAAACAAAAGAATGAAGAGTTCTAACTTATTTTATATTATCACAAGCATATTGCTAAAGTATAAAAAAGCAAGATACAGATCAGCAGATGCCAAATTTATGCAAATGTCACTATACAATGCCATATTTGTATAGGAGGTGTTGACCATAGGGTGGCAGGGAGACAAATTTCAATTAGATGTTTAATGAACTTTTAAATCTATCACTTTTTAAAAGTATTCTTAACATGGACTTCCTAATAAACAAAACATTCATTTCATCAATTCTCTCCCAATTACAGTTTGAATAATTTTATATAAGGACCAAAACACCAGCATATTAAATTCTGAACACCCTGTTTCCAGAAGGCTATGGATGACAGCAGATGCCCAACATTCATTTCCAGGGCTCCCACATGGAGCTTCTGCAGAACCCCCTGACTACAGCCTATGGTCTTGCTCTCAGACAAAGAGCACTGCAAAGTGGATTTTTGCTGATGTAGTTAGGTTAAAATGTAACCCATTTTCACTTGTTCTCCCTTTTGACCCACTTTAAATTTGTTCTACTTTTAATATCTTCTGCTTTTTCAATTGAGGTTTTTCTGTTTTGTCATTGTTGATCAGTTTGTTTGTTTGCTTGATCCTTGGTTTTGTTTTGTGTTTTTCTGTATAGGAAATCCAGTTTAGGCAAATTTATAGCCCTAGTAACTGGATTAATAATTGCCAAGGGCATGGCAGGGGAGTTTGGGGCAAAATGTGGAGCTAAAAACAAGAGGAAAATGTAGTAAAACTGATTGTGGTGATTCTTGCACAACTCTTCTTGATAAGATTGAACTATGTATGAGTTACATAGCAACAGAACTATTGTTGTGTTAGCTCAGCATTTTGTCCCAAAACTCCCCTGCCATGCCCCTAGGTGACTATTAATTCAGTTACTAAGGCTATAGATTTATTTAAAAATCGGTACACAAGATTTGCCAAAAAATCAGATATATAGAAATCAAAAGGATACACAAGCTTATAGCACAGTTTGCTCGTAGTGCCAAGGAGTTAGAAAACAGAATAGGTGGCAATGGAAAACACACTGAGGAAAGAAAGGAGCACACCTCGGAAGGGTCCAGAAGGAGAGGCCCCAGACACCCAGCAGACAGTCTATTCAAGAACTAGAAGTTGATGTCCAGACCCGATCATTGACCTTCGCTTCTTCCCAGGGTTGCTGAGTTGGAATCGACTGGAACGGATTGGGTGGAAGGCAATGGTACACACTAAAACTAAAATATTAATTTAAGAGAAAGAGAAATCACATGTGACCATTGCTTTTAAAATAAGCTAGGTCTTCAATTGTGTAATTGGGACTCATCATTTATAAATCAAAGTTCATTCCAAGGTTCATTTAAAAGGGAAGAAAGAAAAGCATTACATCACCAATGCTGCGACTCTATAGAAATATATTCTTATCGATCATTTAATGTAGTTTATGCCACTTCATGGGCTTATCCAGAAAAAAGACTTTAGAAAGAGATAAATATCAGTTTAAAACTATGGCCTACATAGTTTCTTAGGTAAATTCCTTGATCTCTTTGAATCATATATTTCTCACCGGCAAATAATCCTTACTCTAAATCAAAACACAGGGTCATTATAAATCAAAATTAAATCAATGCAGTGGCTTAGGTTATATATATATATGTGTGTGTGTGTATGTATGTATGTATATGGTGTATACCATATATCCTCGAGTATAGGCCAACCAGAATATCCAAGGCACCCAATTTTGCAATAAAAACAGCATTAAAAATGTGCCGAAAAACTCGGCTTATACTCGAGTATATACTGTGTGTGTCTGTGTGGCTTTGGATACACATATATATTGCATAGCCTTTAGAAATGTTAGGTTCCCTTTCTCTCCATCCTTCCCTGGTATTCAAAAGGTTATGAGTCGGGCTGCTAAACACAAAGCCAGCAGTTCCACTGCACCAGCTGCTCAGTAGTAGAAAGATGGCACTTTATGTTTCTGTAAACACTTACAATTAAGGAAAAACAAACGCACTGTTCTACTTTGTACTATAAGGTCATTTTGAGCAGGAGTGAAATTGATGGCAGTGGGCTTTATTGTGGTTAAGGAACTTAAAGAGAGAGACATGCCTATTCATCTGTAGCCTCAGCTCCTTGCCCAATGAGGGCGATTAAGCAAGACATCAAGTTACTGAATCAAATACACTTAGTCAACTAATAATTTTTTTCAATAACTTAAACATACTATTTTTATGGACCAGAAAATTAGAAGAGTCAATCAAGGGATATAAGGAGACTCAGGGGTGCTGCCATGTATGCGATGGTTGGCTAGATAGGAAGTCTGTGGTTCAAGACCACCTGGTGGCTTCCAGAACGAAAGATGAGGCTGTCTGTTCCCATAAAAATTTAATATTTTAAAGTTTTGGAGAATCAACTTAGTGGCCATGGGTTCGGTTTTGTTGTTTGTTCTGGGATCATGCTGCTGGTTTAATGGTTAAGCACTCATCTGATAATCAAAAGTTCAATGGTTGAAAACCACCAGCTATTCCATGGGAATATTCTACAAAAATTTGGGTGAGCGACAGAACCAGAGACAGAACAACTTAAATACTGGCTGAGCAAACCGATGACTGCCTTCTTTCTGTTTGCTGATCCTGACTTGTGGTAACCTATATACATCCCTAACAAACACCCCCCTTCAATTGTTTCCCCTGGGAAACCCTATGGGACAGTTGTACTCTGTCCTAAAATGTCACTGCGGAGGACTCAACAAGAGAATAATAGGTCTGGCATCAAGGATATACGCATGTAAAATAAAATGAAATTTAATTCATGTTTGTTTAGATTATTGATTATAATTTCTGGACTAAATATTTCAAAATAATACAAATCTGAAAATGCCAAAAGAAGTCAAACATGTGATAATATATGTTACTACCTATACATAATGACAGTAATCTAATAAGCCAAGTTCCTACAAATGCAGAACTGTGTTGACCTAGAAAACAACAACAAAATAACATTATTTTATTGGCTTAAGTGGCTGGTGGTATTTCTGACTGGTCAATACCTAGCACAGCAGGCAGTAAATAGCTGGTTGGTATTTGTTAACTTGAATATAGGTAACCCTTCCACTCGCTTGTCTATTTTGTATATTTCAGCCACTCAAAGTGGCCTCCATTGGAGGATTTGCAGGTGCTTTCAGTATAGGAAGGGCTCGGTTAAATATTTAGAACTGCTGTACCAATCACAGATCCTGAACTTTCCTAATATTAGATACCTGGCATATCTGAAGTCAAATTAGGGCACTGAGTTTTATCGACCATCAAAATAACTCTATCAGTAAATAGAAAGCAGGATATATATTTAAAAAAAAAAAAAAACAGAGGTAAAGTTCCTTAGAAGGTCAAATGCTTGCAGCAGTTCTATTTCCCTGATTTTGATGAAGGAAAATTATGGGGACTCAGGCAATGCCCTTACCATTTTAAAGGACTACTTGGAAAGGGTGTCTGAGACTTCATCTGTGAAGTCAAGTGAGTACCAATCTACAATTTTAATTTCTTAAATAAAGAGCATTTATTTTAAAGATCTCTTAGGTATCCAAGAAAAAAATTATTGAAAATCTTCATTAAAAAAAAGAAAACAGGGCTGAGCCCTGGTGGAGTAAGTGGTTGATTGCAGGACTGCGGCCCATGGGCTTGGCAGTTCAAATTCAGCGGCGGCTCTCAGGTGCAGTGCTGAGTAGCTCCCACGACCACCAGAGGGCAGTGATGCCACCCCTCCAAAAGAAAACAAGAGCACAGTAAGAAAAAGTATTAACAATGTTTAAATTATTAAGGGTTCATGGGAGGAAGGGGAAGCATGGGGACCTGGTACTAGTGGCCTAAGTGGAGGGAGGATGTTTCTGGGTGATGATGGCAGCAGGTGTGCAAATATGGTATGCACACAATTGATGGATGTTTTGATTGTGATTGGAGTTGTATGGGCTCCCAATGGAATGATTTTTAAAAAAAGAGAGAGGTAAAGAGGAGCTTATACCAAGGGCTCAAGTAGGAAATATTTGGAAATGAAGATGACAACGTGTGTACAAATGTGCTTGATACAAAGAGTACTGAATGTTAGACGAGCTGTAAGAGACCCCAATAAAATTATATTAAAAAAAGAAAACAATCTTTTTTGCATAGTGGTTACACATTGGGTTGCGAACCACAAGGTAAGCAGTGTGAAACCACCAATCACTCCACAAGAGGAAGATCAGGTTTTCTAGTCCCATAGAGTTCAGATCTCAGAAACCAAGCAGGGAAGTTCTACCCCGTTTTACAGAGCTGTTATGAATAGGAACCAACTTGATGATGCTGAGTTAGTTGTCAGGAGTATCCGTAAAAAGATCATATCCAAACCAGGGGTCCTTAAACTTTTTAAACAGGGAACCAGTTCACTGTCTCTCAGACCATTGGAGGGTAGGACTATAGTTAAAAAAAAAAAAAAACCACAATGGGCTGAGCCCCAGTGGCATAATGGTTGTGTGCTGGACTGCAGCCCACAAGGTTGGCCGTTCAAATCCAGCAGCTCTCCAGGAGCAAGGCTGGCCCTCCTACTCCCAAGGGGCAGTGATGTCCACAAAAAAAAACAAAAACAAACGCAGAACAAATTCACTGCAAGTCCGGGGTGAAGCACACCAGCCTATGTAACCACGAGGTGCCCAAGGGATCCAGAATCAGGTATCAAAGAACTAAAAATTATATGATTATAAATGAGAATACAGACTGGTGACCCAAATCCCATTAATAGGTGAAGTGACATCCTCTTACAGAGGGGTTGCAGGGAGATGAGCCAGTTAAGGTACAGTGTAGTAACAATAAAATATGCAACTTTCCTCTAGTTCTCAAATGCTTCCTCCCACCATCATGATCCCGGTTCTACCAGACAAATCCAGGTAGCCCAGGGAATGTACACTGATGTCGGAAAGATGGGGAATTTAGGATAGATGATCCCTCAGGACTAGAGGTGGGAATGGTGATACTGGGAGGGTGGAGGGATAGTGGAATAGAAAAGGGGAACCAATTTCAGGGATCTACATATAACTTCCTCTCTGGGGTATGGACAACAGGGAAGTGAGTAAAGGGACACATCGGGCAGTTTACAATATGAAAAATAACAATTTGTAAATTATTAAGGTTTCATAGGGAGGGGGTGGGGCGAGGGAAGGGAGCTGGTACTGGGGGTCTAAGTGGAGGGAGGATGTTTTGAGAGTGATGATGGCAACAAGTGTGCAAATGTGGCCTCCATACAATTGATGTGTGTGTGGATCATGATGGGAGTTTATGAGCCCCCAATAAATTGATTTATGAAAAAAAAAAAAAAAGGAGGGTAAAAGAGCAGCTTATACCAAGGGCTCAAGTAGAAAATATTTGGAAATGAATGTGGCAATATGTGTACAAATATGCTTGATACAAATGATGTATTGAATGCTATAAGAGTTGTAAAAGCTCCCAATAAAATCATTGGGGGAAAAAAGCAGTCTTGAAATAAGCCAATTCTTTAGTATGGCACCTGTTTAAAAAGTATAATAGAGAGACTGGATACAATGCACAGCAAACATCAAGGACAGCAGAAAAATAAAGTGGAGACATGACAACCAAACGGAAATTCTCACATTATTACATTTCAGAATAGATATTATCACTATATCTAAAGGAGAAATCCTAAACTACATATTTAGTATCTGCAAGTTTTTATCTAAAAACAGGTGCCTTCGAGTCAGTCCCAACCCATATTGACACTATGCACAACAGAATCAAACACTGCCTGGTCCTGGCCATGCTCACAGCTGTGCTTACACTGGAGCACACTGAGGCCATGGTGTCAATCCATCTTCTTGTCCTTCTCCAGAGACTGGTCTCTCCTAATACGTCCAAAATACATGATATGCAATCTCGCCAAAAGCATTAGTAGTTAGTACTTAAACAAAATGGGCTTCTGCCATTTGTTGACTTACTACAATGACTTTGGCTAACCTGTTCAGGTATCAGACAAGATGTCTTAAACCCTATTGCAAGTCCTTAAATGAATAGGCATGCGCAATCCACACTCTTCCTTCTGTCCTTAAGTTTTTAAGACAGTAACGTGGACCACTAGAAAAGCTGAGGACGAACATTGCTCCATTCTGCAAATTATGTTCTCGCTAATCATCTTTACATCGTATCAATCTTTATCACACAACCTCACTCTATTTCCTAAAAGGCCATTTTCAATTTACTTGATCTCTCGTGTTTATTTCTACTCACTAAAATACCATATATGCTTGTTTTTAAGCCAAATTTTTTAGCACATTTTTAATGCAGTTTCTATGGTAAAGTTAGGTGCCTTCGCTGATATTCGGATCGGTTTATAGTTGAGTATGTACAGTAAGCTCTAGGGGTCCTGTTGGTCTTGTTTACCATGGTAACTCCCAAGGTCTATAACAGTATTTGGCATTTAGTACAGACTCAATAAATATTTGCTCAATTAAAACCAATAACCCAGAGTATTAGATTGGATTTCAGTAGTTTGTGAATTGTTACCTCCTAGGAAAGTAAGTATAGAGCTTAAGACTCCTGGCAGAGCCTCAGCCTTTACTTTTGATGCCATATTCTAATCCCCCAATGTATTCTACCTACTACTGTCAATAGGATCGTTTAAGATAAAGCTGAATATATATAGTTTGGTTTTTTGGGCATCACTGCCCTCTGGTGGTGGAATAGGAGGCCCAGCCTTGCTGCTGGAATTGAACCTCCATCCCAGTGGGCCGCAGTCCCACACACAACCACTGCGCCACTAGGGCTCAGCCCAATAAATCTGAATATTTAACACTCCACCCCACCCCCACTTCCCAACATTCCATGATAGGGTTCACATAAATCCCCACACATTGCTCAGTGATCTAACTTCCGCCTATTTTTGCAACCTCGGTCTACTGCACATCATTCTATACAAGCACACACACATTTTCAGCAACCCTGAACTCACAGTTCTCTAATACTAGCTAGTTTCAAACTGTAGTTTTTGCCCGGGCACTTCTATTTTCCGAGCAATAACTCCAACCCACCAGTGAGCTCCAATTCAAAATTACACCACTCCAGCTTTTGGCGAGGTTCCATGAGGAGGAGGCGGCTTGTGAGAAACGCACAGAAGAGATCAACACTGTTAGACTGAGAAACGACATGACAACTAAACAGGCACATGGTATGACAGGCTGGGGGGCTGATGGACTCATGGAGGGCCTGCAAGAAGAACAAGCAGAAACAAAGAGCGAATAAGGTAGCCAAGAAGTTGTTAGAAGAACAAAAAAAAAGTTGTTAGAAATCAGTGAACAACAATAAGAAGTTACTAAAAGCTACCTAAGAAACGAGAATAGGAATGAAGGGTTGGGGAGTTCAGTGATGCCACCCCTGAAAACCATAAACAATTCAATGATCACTTTTATTATGACACCCACCTTGATTATGCTTGTAACTCGAAGACAGTAAAGAATGCACATGGATATAAGAAGGTTTCAAAGCATTTGTATAAAAATGGAATTGAGAGATAATGGAGCTTTTCCCACCAACTTTTTGAAGTTACCTTGCATTTCAGAATAACTCACAATCCCAATGGCACTGTGAAACCAGGAATGAAGATTATTTTATGAAAAAAATGATCTGTATTTATCATCTACATTAAAGCAGCAGGAAGAGCCTTCCAGGTTGTGCTACTGTTGGCTAACTAAATGTTAACCTACATTATAGACTCACTAAGAAAAAAAATGCATACATATTACATTACATACATACATATTACTTAGAAAAGGAACACACAGGAAGCATTATTGTAAGTGTTAATATCGTTAACATCATTTTGTAAGGTTCCAAATTTCAGAAGCATCCCAAACTCAAATGACAAATACATGTGATCAAGTCCACTTGGTATTAAATTATCAGCCAAGCAAAAAAAAATGTGCTAATATATTCATGTGGCAGCGAGGTGCATAGTGGCAAATTTTTGTTACCTTTAAAATGACAGAATTGAGCATCTACTTACAACATTTTTCCTAAATATTTAAAAAAATAAATACAGAGAAAATATAAGCATTCAATCACTTGTTAATTTATGACTGACTACATTATATCTATAAATATATGTACTTTTAAAATGTTATGTCATAATACTAATATTACAGTGTTTTAATAGAACTTAATGAACATTACTATATTCAGTTTCATCAAACATAAGCAAATTATGATAATAAGAGTACAGTTGGGATTAATATCAAAATAGAAGAGTTTATATCAAACAAAAGGCATTATTGAAATATCTTTCATGTGAAAAACAAAATACAATTCTATTAAGTACCACTTTCCCATGACCCAAAACTTGCTTCTCTTGCTAAATAAGCTTTTAAAAACAAAAGCATCGATTTCTAACATGAAGTTTATATCCCAAACTGACTTCAAGATTAAATAAAAACTATTTTTAACTTACACAGTAGTGATAGGAATATATATGATACAGTTCTTACCAAACATCATTAAAATATCATATTATTTTTTGCTTTGCATAAAAACCCCAAAATATTATAAGAATTTATATTTTTAAAAAATCACTGCAGACAGATTATAGGAGTCAATTCCATTGAACCTTAGTTAGTACGTGGTAAAATGACAGCTGATGACATAGGTTATATGCTTTGTTTTCTTCCACAATTATTTAACACTTGGTTTCCATCATAAAATTTCTCCTTTACCTTAGGCTAGTGTAAGAGTTTATTTTGTTCCCTTATTTAAGCCAAGCTCCACTGTAAATATTCACTGCATTGTACAAGCTTATATCCCTCAGACGGTTCTCCCTTCCTTCCTAGCTTTTCCAACAAGGAAGAGGTGAGCAAAACACACCTGGAATTTTTATGAATCATTACAGTATGATGACCATCATCAAAATGCCACTCAAGAAATCCTGGTCTTTTATAGCTTCACAGACAGGGAAAATCTCTATACTTTTCCTTTTCACATACAGAACTGGCTCAAAATATAGAATAATAAATTATCATGTTCATGGTGATTGATGAATACAAATATATATACTTATTTGTACATAACATGTTTTACATTAAACATCCATGTTTGTACTTTTCCCACATATTTGAAGTTGATAGAAATGTGTTTTTTAAAAGTTGACTGAAAAAGATTGCTTTTGCAACTACGGCCTCCACACATTCTCATTCTAAGCATACAAAACTACTGAGGTCATTTACTCCATTTTCACAGTTGAAATGGTTAAACAAAATCTTATAAAGGCCTATACACAATTTTTATGTAAATACTTACACTGGATTTTATGCTGGAAAACTGGAAAGCTACGCTTTAAATAGGGTTACTCGGTAAGCGCCATCTCCCACGACGAGGACTCTGGGATCATGATTCTAAACTCTGCTTTACACGTGAACTCTAATAACATGGGAATGTTGAATGCTTACCAGTGCCAGGATATCCTTTGGAGGTTAATGGTTATATTCTTACTATAGTCCATTAAGTTATTATTTCCTTAGTTCCAAGGTTGGCAGTTTAAAACCACCAGCCATTCCTTAGGGGAGAAAGAAGAGGCTGTCAGCTCCCCCAAAAGATCTACAATTTCAGAAACCCTGACTCCCTGAGTCAGAACTGACTTGGTAGAAGTGGGTTTGGTTGCTTTGGTTTGATTTCCCTAAAAGTGGAGCGGAAGAAAGAGCGCTTAGCTGGCCTCCAATACACGGTGCTTCCCTCAGAAGGGCAGTCATGCCTCTACACATTTACTTCAATGCTGCAGTTGCACCTCACATACGCGGACAAAATCAATTTTCAAAATCTGCTCAACTTGGAACAAAACCTTCTCAATGGTATGGGTTCTTTTACAAATGAATTACATTAAAGGAACGGGATCGGGGAAGAGGTGGTAAAATATGTTGACAGTTTGCAAACAAATTGTAGACTATAGCACAATTGCTTGCCTTCTCAGTCTAAAGTTCATGCAAAACTATTCTCCACAGAGTACAATAAAAACAGGAGCCAACTCCAATTTGAATGAGGTACAGAAGAAATACAAAAGATTGTAATACATAGGCATTTTAAATATTATATATAAGGCATATTATACAACATAATTATAAAACATAAATAGTAAGTCCTAAAGGCTAAAAGTGTTTGACCCACGATACCACTGTTCTCTAAATTGACAGTGTCTGTTTAATTTAGCTAATGAAAATTTACTTGGTATGCACTATGTGGCAGCGATGGTTCTGAGCCCATGATGGACTCGCAATGTCATTTAATCCTGTCAATACTCTGCAAAGGATGGGCTGTTTCTATTTGAGAAGGGAAAATGAGGCTCAAAGTCATAATTACAAGTAAAAAGAAAGAGTCTGCACTGTTGGGACCATAAGGTCTGATGTTAAAAATCTGCCTATTGTTTTGTTTTTTTACAATGTGGCACTGAGTATAAAGTTTAACCAACTGAACAATTCCAACCCCTCTCCCGTACAAACTTCACAAACATGTTTACATGAAAGAGTCTCGGGCCGAGCCCCGGTGGCGTAGTGGTTGTGCGCGGGACTGCGGCCCACTGGGACGGAGGTTCAGTTCCAGCAGTGGGGCTGGGCCTCCTACTCCCACCACTGGAGAGCAGTGATGCCCAAAAAAGAAGAAAAAAAAGAAAGAGTCTCTGTCACTTTCTTTGAAGATACTTACTACACGATTACGTGTGTTCAGTCATCACTCATGTGCTTAAGAACTTGTGCCGTGCTGTTTAATGGGTTACTGCTAAAGTGTGTGATTTTGTTTGAAAAGTTAATCTCTCTTAAAGCACTTGCGTTTCCAGAGTGAATATCTATGCTAATTAAGTTCATTTCTTATTACTAGATGTTCTAGGTGTTACTTAAAGATGACTGTCTTGTGAGCATGTACATTTCAAAACTAGATTTATACACACACACACACACACACACGCAACGGAATGAACAAGAACAATAAAACACTCAGCGTAGGAAATTAGAAAAATACCAGTACAAATTTGAACTCTTACCTTTTCTTGCCCAAGTCAGATATTTTATTGAAAAGAAAATTACAGTAATTAAAAATCTAAACACAGACAATTCAAGATTAAAAAAACAAAAAAACAAAAAAACTGAAGGAACCCATTCTCTTTAGTAAAATTTTGAATTTAAGAAACAGAGACCAGGAAAACAGTTTATGGCCTTAATACACTAATGTTATATGCTAAACAAACATATATAGTATATCTCCATCAAGTGAAACTTAATCACCTTTTTACAATGTAGAGAGAGAAGGCAGTTTTTACTATGGTTAAGCCGTGTCTCATCAATACCATGAAGCTAACCTATCAGTTGTAATAGCTTCTATAAAATACCACAGAGAGTGTGCAATAAGCCTAGAAAATGGGCTACAAATCCCAGCTATGCTCAAGCAAGCAATGAACCAAAAATAAAAATAGGTAAAATTGAACCAAGAACTAGACAGCATTCATCTAGATTCATGATTGGTAAGACAAAGTTCATAGGCCAAGGTTTTAGAGTGACTTATTCAAATCTAAAAGATGGGCATTGTACAAAATAAAAGCATTTCTGTAATTCAGAAAGAAAAAAATATTCATGACTTCCCACAGCAAAGAACAAGGTGCACAATAGCTCAGTTACATTTACCAAACATCACCGTACCACCGCCTCAAGAATCTCACTTTAAATATACAATGGTAAAAAGACTTAAAGCTGTACTGTATCATTTTGCAAACTCTCTAGTCTAAAAAGGACACCTGAAAGGGAGCTGTTATCAATTTCGACTCAATACATTTGCTGAAATCTTTCAGACTGTGACGGTTTAAGATAAAGGGAATGTCAACTTTTCTTTTCCAATAATAATACTTAAATTCCATTGAATTTTGTATGTTGTAGTAACAATCTCGAGAATAATAGAAAAATATATATACTAAATCAGTTTTAATCAATGATCAGAACTTAATGAATGCTATTCATCCTACCATCATCATTTTGAAGAACTCATATGGCCAGCAGGTAGAATCAAGTGTTCCTACAGTAAAAAGTTACATTTTCTTCCTGCTTACTGAAAATGACCTCAGGCAACTATTTCAGACACGTACAGTGGCACATTTGACTGGCCATGCTCAGAGAATTCAAACAGTTCTTCCTTCAAAATCCTACATGATTGAAAGTCATACAGTAGTTGATAAGGTACCAGCTTTCACATGATTTCATTCAGGTCAAAGCAAAACTCATGATGTTTTAATGGGCTTCAGGTTTCAGACAAAGAAGGTACTTTGAAATGGAATAGTAAATAATTGTGCTACTGTGGACTAGTTATCACTGGGGGCAGTTTAAAATAATTTTCATTAGTACAATATAAACTATACCGTACAGTACAGTGGGTTTGCAATACAGAGCAGATTATCCATATAGAAAGCCCACTAAATAAAATACAAATGTTAGTACAGATTACCACCTTAATACTAATTTTAGCCCTTGTTAAAAATACCCTGAGTAAAATGCAAATACTTCAGATAATACTGGTTATATAAAACTCCTTTAAAAAATGAATTGTCACTGTCGATGCATTACATTTATTAGTTACAACAGGATAATGTGAAAACATTATAAGCATGAAAGAATACTTAGGTTAGATCTGAAAAGTTTTTAAGTTTCTAACTTTTGGTAGCATTTTGGCAAAGCAGTAATACATAAATGGATTCAAGTATAAAAAATGTTTTAAGCATAAAAGAGAAAAATATATAAAATTTACAGCAGTTTCTACCCACCCTGGGTCAACCTAGATACCTAGAAAGCCTCCCCAATCAGGTTCACTTCCAACTAAAAGGAAGAATACCAGTCCTCCAGCCAAAACAGCCTCATCTTTTCATCAAAGAGGCTCTCACTTCAATGATATTCCTCCAGGGAAGAGGACAGGAGCCAGGTTCCCTCGAATGTCATTCCCCAGATGTTCAAAACGTAACTAATTTATTAGCATTAGAAGATTTGGTTTATAGGGGAATCTCACTGGTCCAGTGTGTAGCCTACAAAAAAATGGATTATTTTTAAGTATAACATTAGCATATGAAAAAAGGATGAGGATGTGGCTTTTTATTCCATAGAAATGGAAACATTTCCAAACAGATAAATTAGTTAAAAGTATGCCTACCATTGAAGTTGGGGTCCCTCCAGATTTTTTAATATTCTTTGAAGGCATTCCATGAAGGCGACTGAGTCTAGCTTGGAACCCTGAAAAAAATCAGAGTACTCAAGTTAGGAGATTCTGGTGGTGCTGTCACGTTAAGTGTTGGGCGCTCACTACGAGGTCCTCAGTTCAAACCCACAAGTCACTCAAGAGGACTAAGAAGAGGCTGTCTGCTCCTGGGAAGATGTATATGCTTTGGCATCAACACAATGGCAGTGGGTTTTTTGTGATGACTGCTATAATATATAAGACAACCCAGTTAATGTGAAATTAAAATTTAATATGGAGACACACACCTGAATATTAGCATTGAAAAATGCACAGTTCACACTCAGAAGATCTGAAACACTGTCAAGTGGGGCCCGAAGGCACTCAGTGCATCACTATCCTTTTGCCCTGGCGTATTATCTAGGACCTTTCTTCTTTCCCAATTCTTCCTACTATTTCAACATCCCCCCACAGGGGCCAAGGAAGAAAAAGCAAATTAATTTTGCTAATAATCTAAAAGCAGCTGAATCAAGTGTCCAACAAGGTAGTGCTTAGCATCCTGGGTATAGCAGTAAGACCCTTGTACCCTCCAGTTGGGCAGGGCTACTGACCTCTTCTAGCAGAATGTGACATCAGAGGGAAAGACCCAGTTAAGATCCTGTCAAAGACAGGATCTGGCACATTTTTGTCTAGCTCCGTCGGGTCTTCCTTCTCCCACCAGGGTATGACTCCCGTGATTCCACAGGCTCCACCTGATTCCTTCTCGTAGAACCAGTCACTCTGCTCATCATCACCTGTAAAACACAACCAAGCCCCGTAGATTCAGGTTTCACAGCCCAAAATACATGAGAGCGGTCAACCTAGCAAAGAATAATACTACAGGGCATTCGTTCAATTTTAATTTCAGATTAACAACACGTAGTCTTAATACAAATATGTCCCAAATATTTGTATCCGATGTTAAGACAAGTATTGCCAACGATTGACATACTTACACTGAAAAATATTTACTTATCTGCAATTCAAATCAGGCACCCTGGATTTCACCTGGAAATATATAACAACATTGCATAGGCGGAGAAGTCTGTCTTTATTATGCACCATTGCTTCACTTTAGAAATCCTTTAAACATTGTGATAAGCACTGCCAGCAACATACAAAGTGTAAAGTTTCAGAACCGGCTATAAAATGTGAAATAATAATAATAACAACTAGAGAAATCCCTTTCTCTCTTTTCACATTCAAAAAAATAACAACAGAAAAAAGCCTGAATCTCTTGCCGAAATTAAAAGGTATAAAACCGTGGAACCTGCTCTTTGCAACTGATAATGGCATATAATTAGTTTAATTTCATGATTTGTATGGAATGTAAAAGGGAAAACAATCATGAACAGATGTGACTAAATGAAATTAATCTGATTAAGTTCATTAAGAAATACTTTTGAAAAAGTTGGCTTCAAATGAAAAGTGACAGTGTGGGGCTTATGAAGAAACTGCAAAAAACCAGTTACTGTGAAAACACCACACATCCAGGAAGTTCGGCTTTTTTGAAGCATCCAGAATGTAACCACTAAGTAGAGATCAACTTACAGTTCCACCTGAAAAGTTCCTAAGGAGTGAGTCTACAATGTTCTGTTTGCGTTATGTCACTGCTTTTTAAAAAGAAATGTAGCATAAGACAAAAAAATATGTGGGCGGCAACAGAAGACTTTTAAGAATCAGAAAGAGTAACGTGAAATAGGGTCAGAAACACATGAAGTCTTCTCTGTTACTCTCAAGATCCATGAAGAAGTCTGTTTCCCCCGGAGAGGGCCATCTTTGCTGTTTTTATTTCTAAAATCTCTTACTGCAAATAGTTTAAAAGACCACAGAAATATTCCTTAAGCTTTGATTAAAAATGACTTCATGGAAACAGAGGTATTTTGAATTAAAATAAAATGAAGTATTATACATGAATATTCATCTTTTTTTTTCTTTTTCTTTTCTTTCCCATCACTGCTCTGGTGGGAGTTGGAAGTCCAGTCTTGCTCCTGGAGAGCTGCTACTGGATTTGAACTGTCAACCCTGTGGGCTGCAGTCCCACATACAACCACTGTGTCACCAGGGCTCAGTGAACAGTCATCTTCTTTTAAAGCATTTGGAATACCAGTTATCACCAGCCTATTTCAAATGTGGGCTAATAAATTAATAACAAACAACAATGAAAAAATAAGAACCTCCCAGAATTTTAATAACAATACTTTAAATGAGTAAGAGCCATATTAAAATTTCAAGAATCAAATTTAAGCATAAGAAAAAGATCATAATTCCTACTGCGACAATGTTACCATGGTTCAAGAAGGTTCTTTAAGTTTACTATTAATAGGAAGATTGACTTGCTGATGACTAAGATCCCTGATGCCTGATGTCAGACAGACCAATCAGAATCCTAGCATTTTGTCACAATAAGAAGTAATAGGTTTCTTTGTTTAAAAAAAGGGGGGGAGGGGACTAAATAGGGAAATCTCAGCGCTGTTTTAAAACATAGGAAATTAAAGGTAATGGAATATATGGCAAGCAGGTAGCAATGTGAAATGTAGGGCATACAACAAAAAGCCAACATTTATCACATCACTACGAATGAGGGGGAGAGTAGAGTGAGAACCCAAGGCCACAGGTGGGGACCCACAGGGGAACTGTGGGGAGGAGACAGGCCAGTCAAGGCTTGCTCCCCCCAATTATCATGGTCCCAACACTATCTTAAAAGTCTAGTTGGACTAGAGGAGGTACACTGGTAGAAATGGGTATTGGAAATATGGGGAACCCAAGACAGATGAACCCCTTGGGGCCAGTTGTAAGAGTGGAGCTACTGGATGGAGGGAGGGAAGGTGGGGGTAGAGAGGGGGAGTCAACTACAAGGATCTACACATAACCTCCCATCGGGAGGACAGACATTGAAGGAGTGGGTGAGGGGCGA
The DNA here is from genome assembly GCA_004026705.1 of Nesogale talazaci. NCBI lineage: Eukaryota > Metazoa > Chordata > Mammalia > Afrosoricida > Tenrecidae > Nesogale > Nesogale talazaci. Next base: position 81,329 of record PVJH01006007.1, on the reverse strand, counting down.
CGTCGGACAGTGTAATATATGACAAAACAATAATAATTTATAAAATATTAAGGGCTGGTGGGGGAGGGAGAGCGAGGATGGAGAGGAAAGAATTAGAAGCAAATAACAAGGGCTCAAGTGGAAAAGCAGATATTTGGAGAATGATGACGGCAGCAGGCATGTGAAGGTGCCTGGCACAGTATATGTATTTATGTACTGTGAAAAGCAATGCACGAGGCTGAGCCCCAGTGGCATAGTGGTTGAGTGCGGGACTGCGACCCCCTGGCTGGGTGGTTCAAATCCAGCAGCAGCTCTCCAGGAGCCAGGCTGGGCCTCCCACTCCCACCAGAGGGCAGTGATATCAAAAAAAAAAAAAAAAAGCCATGTATGAGTCCCCAATAAAATTATTTTTTAAAAAAGGCCAACATTATTCTGAAGCTGCACTGTTTTTCAAAGGCTGGTCAAAGGGTTGCTGTTTTATCGGATGTTTCCAATCTACCTCAGAACCATATTCCACACTCTCAGAAACACAGCCTTAGGTAGATATCTACATTTAAATGTCCACTGAGGGCCTGGTGGCGTAATGGACTCTGCTTTAGGCTGCTGACCACAAGGCCAGCATTTCAAATTCACCCAGCTACTCCAAGGGAGGAAGGCTGGCTCCCTACTCCCATACAGAATCCAGTCTCGGAAACCCGCAGGGGCTATTCTACCCTATCTTATAAGTCAGGAGGCGTTAGAATCAACGTGATGGCAGTGAGTTCGGTGTTTTGGTTTTGTTAAGTATAGTCTCAAGGTAGCCAGACTCATTCTTAGATTATTTAACAGTAAAAATGTTTGTAGTTTTTAAAGTTATTTCAGATAAGTCAGTTTAGAAGTAAGCAAAAATGAATGACATTTGATTTATTTTACAGATGCTATCTAGGGGGCAAAGAAATGAAGGGTGAAAAAAGGTGTCTCTTTTTAGACCAATAAACAGTCTATTCATAATTTACAACAATTAGCATATGCTACTTGTTTATCCCCTTAGAAAGTACGGCCTGCCTCTAGAGCAGCTCACGAGAAGACGACCTTAGTGGTATGTGCCTGCATACTACTGCCTGCTTACTGCCATCTGTCAGACTCTGGGGGACCCTAACGGGCGGGCTAGAACTGCTCTGTGCGTTTCCAAAACAGTAACTGTGCGAGTGGAAAGCCTCGTCTTTCTCCCTTGGAGCAGCTGGTGGTTTCAAACTGAAAACCTTCAGGTCAGGAACCCCACACATACCCCACTGCACCACCAGGGTTCCTGACAATGTCCTAAGGTTCTGCTTACTTTCTTCCACAACAAAAATATTGCCATGTGAGTGTGAAAAACTTCCGGAAATTTCAAACACTGAAAACATCTAAGTGGAAAGACGTTTCACCTTAATAGAGTATAAGGAATTCCTCAAAATCACCGAATTACTTGAAAACTAGAGAGGATGAACAAATGTCACAGCTGAATAAAAATGACAAATGACTAGCAAATCTACCTTTATTAATACTTAAACAGTTTTAAATACATTTGGAATGATGTGGAGACAGAACCAGTGTCTTTCAAGCTTGCTAACAGGGACTACATTGAAAAGAATGAGGCATGGAAAGCTTTCTCAAGGAAAAAGATAATCCTCCCTTAATATTATTAACTCCACAGACGAGCTCCTGGAAACAATCAAATGGTTCCATTGCTTTAGCCCATAGCCATGTGAAAAAACAGCTACAACAGCTAACGCCAATGCATTAAAAAGGGTGCTCAAGTCGTCAACTTCAGAAAAGCTAGTAATAAACACAACTTAAAAATGAAGACATTTTTTCCAAAGAGAGAACACATAGCCTTTCAGTACCTTGTCTTCCCTCATCATTGGTAAACAAACCAGCGTCAGTGCTGCTGAGACTGCTGGAGTCACTGTAATAAAGAAAGAGAAAGTAACAGATCAAAAGAACAATTGATCTCTCAGTCGTAAAATTTTAAAGAGACATGGTGGCTCAGAGATGGAACTTAGGCCTGGCCAAGATCTGAAAGAAAAGCTGATGATTTTTTTTTTTAAATCAAACTGAAAATATCCTGGTTCCATTAACTACAGAGCATATTATTTTTGGCACATAAAACCACAGGAATCTAATGAGACCCGGACAGCAAACCAGATGTGACTGCCAAGGAGGTGCTGACACAATTGATGCATTTTACGATCCGCTTTCATCAAAGGTTCACTGCTCCTTTCTTATGCCATGCGATGCCGAGTGAGCCCAGAACACCACTGCTAAATAAAATGTGAAAAGTCGCAATCAAAAGCCCGTGAAGCCTTTCTTCAGCACATGAAATAAAGAGCCTGAGAATGAGCTGGCATTTCATAATCACATCTGCAAATATTCTGAAAAAGACATTATTTAAGAATTCACGACAACTTTATATATTATGTGGCAAGAAAGACATGTGCAATAATGGGAAACCATGAAATCAAAGTTCTGGTGGGTCTGAGTACATCGTGATTGTGATCAGCACTAAGACGGGGCACAGAAGGGGCATTTCCATCCAAGTTCTCAAGTAAGGCTGTCACTTGAAAGAGAAAAATGAACACAGTAACTATCTGGCTGATAAGAACAAACTGTCACTATTAATAATAATAATTCATCATGACTTACATAAAGTTTTAGATAATTAAAAATATCTTGACGACTCGTAATATACTAAGAAGCTTGGCCTCTTTAATGAAAATTGAATTCTTTTGTCTATGTTCTTCCTTACTGTAATACTTCATATTAACCAAAATAGGAAATCGCTCCATGTGATTCTTTTTAATTAAAACCACTATCAATTAATAAAGAGAAGTTGGTAAACCAGCTCACTTAAAAAGAAACCCCAAAAAAGTGTGGTAAGGAAAAATTTTAAGGAAATCCAAGAAAACTCTGGGGTGGATAATAATGGACCGATGAGGGGTCCTTAGCTGGGACAAATGTCCCCAGGGGTGTAAGAGACTGAAAAGGGAATGCAAAGGTATAAAGCACATACAAGAACTTTTCACCTGACTAGCTGGATAGCTTTTCTGAGAACGTGTAAGTAACTACTCTAAAAGGATGGGGTTTTTAAAAAAGGTATGTGTATAGGCGCGGGGAGTGTAGGAAGGCATTCTTCTACTTAACAATTTTAAAATACTACTCCATCCTCGTTTGTGTTTCAAGGCCATTGATGGGACAGTACCCACCTAAATTCTTCCCACTGTTCTGTAATCTCTCCGTAGCTCTTCTCTGGGAACAGGCCTCTTTTCTTTTCTCCCTCTCCCACAGGTCACACTCCTACCAAACAGCAAAATAAACCAACTGACTGCCTCTGAGTCGATTCTCCTTCATGGCGACCCTAAAGGGCAGATTAAAACTAACTGTCTCTGTGAGCTTCTAAAGACGTTAAATCAGTGGTTCTCAACCTGGGAGTCAGTCGAACAACCCTTTCACAGGGGTCGTCTGATTCATAACTAGCAAAATTAGTTATGAAGTAGCAACAAACGCAAGTTTATGGTTGGGGGGTCACCACAACATGAGGAACTGGATGAAAGGGTTGCAGCATGAGTAAGGTTGGGAATCACTGCTCAAAATCTCTGCTGGAGAAGTAATCCTCATCTTTCTCGCAGAGGCTGGTGGTTTAGAACTGTCGACCTCTCTCTTCTTACAGATCTAAGGGAATCGCAATTTCCTTTCTAAAAGAAACTCCCAGTCCTTAAGGATCCCCACCTTACCTATGTTTACACCAGCTTTGCTTATTTAGATTTACTTTATTTACATTGGCCTTCCTCTAGTAGCTGCGTGCACATCATGAAATGGTTCCTGGGGCCAAGAAAGCAGAGTGAGAACTTAAAAACATGCAAGCTTTCCCCTCTTGGCAGTTGATGGTCATTAAGACAGATCAACAGGGTCACCGTTTCCCACTTTTTTTGGTAAGACTTTGATGCACAGAACTCAGTCAGATGTGAAGATAGTGCATGAATGTTTGCAGAATAAACGTATGTACACATATCCCAGGCCCTTGCCCTAATCCCTTCCTTTCCTGTATATTATCTATACTTGAAACTTAAGCAGCATCTGAAAGTCTTTCTTATTCATCCTCTAAAATACAGTCAATGCCCTACTGACTGGAACTTTGGCTTCCAATTCAACAAGGTGCACAGGCATGCTCTGTTGTGTTGTGGGTTGCCTCACTGTGCTTCGAAGACAGTGCATTTTTCACAAACGGAGGGTGTGTGGCAAGTCTGAGATGTGCAAGTCTATCTCCTATTTACCAAAAGGTGCTCACTTTCTGTCTGTGTGACACATTTTGGTAATTCAAATTTTTTCATAATGCTATTGCATACTTGGTACAGAAGTGAAATATAACTTTTACATGCATGAGGAAACAAAAAAACCCTTGTGACGTTGTTTTGATGTTTGCTTTATTGTAGTTACTTATTGTATTCTGCCTATGTATAAAGTGTGTTCCATTACCTCAGTCATTTCCAGCAACCTGCCAGCATCCTTCCCTTTTCTGCCAGCTCCATCCCTTTCAGGCTAACTTTCTACCTCTTCCTGTCCTGCTCACACTGCCTCAACGGGTCACCTAGGTGTCCGCATTGACTTGAGGCAGTGATGGGTCTTGCCTTCTCAACGAGCTCTAGTGGCATATTGTTTTACAGACTACATTACTAACCTCAAAACTCGGCAGTCCGAATCCACAACCCCCTTCAAGGGAGAAAGATGAGGCTTTCTGCTCCCATTACCATTTACCACCTAGGAAGCCCCACAGGGCGGTTTTGCCCTGTCCTGTAGGGGTGCTGTGAGTTGGAATCAACTCGCTGGGTTTACGGTGAATGGGTCCTGCCTTTCTCATTTTGGCTTCCTGGCCAAATTGACTACAACTTTTTCAAACGGCTCTCAAATACTTATACTCTATTATCACCACCATAATTCATGTCCCATCTAGAAGGGGCTGAAGGCGAAAGCTCACCTCTGCTGCCAAGAGTCTGTGAACTTGAAAAAAAACATAAATTTACTTAGACTTACTACAGGGTTTCGAACCAGTTTGTTCTGAGTTGAACTACCCCCTCACCTTCCCACCCACCCCCACCCCCATGTGAGAACTGAATGCAACTTAAATGAACTGGTTAGAAGGCCTGCTTTCTTAACGGCTACACCTCTTCACAGGCTTCTCATTACCCTCAAGAAGAAATTCAAACCATTTAACAAGGCCACAGGTTCTCAAGAAATGGTTACTCACACCTTATACTCCAGTAATGTTGAATTATATATCGATACCAACAGCTCTCAAGTCGAGTACAGCAATTAGAGACCGTATAGGAGACAGTAGAAGTGCCCCTTAAGGTTTCCAAGGCTATAATCTTTATGAATGCAGATCACCACATCTTTTTTCTCAAGAGTGGCTGGTGGCTTTGAACCAGTGACCTTTAGGGGAACAATCAATTCTTTAACCCCTGTGATACTAGGGCTCCTTAACTATATATATTTTCCCCAGCATACCACATCTGCTTATAATCCATGCTTAAAGTGACCAGACGCCCCACTTTTTAACAATTTAACAACGTTCCGTGGCGTTTTAACGTTAAAATAAATATATTATAATGCTATTTTTGCATTCTATGAAAATTTTTGTTGCTCCATATAGACCAAATTTTTAATCAAGGAACACACCACCACCACTACCACCACCACCACCACCACCACCACCCCACCCCCACCCCAGGGCAATGGTGTCTTACTTAAAATCTGGTCACTTTATCCATGATCTTGCACAAGGCAGAAGTTCCTTTTACCTATGAATGCCTTTTGCCTCTTCCTCCTTTGATCTGAAAAGTCACTCAAGAAGTCCCTTTTACCTAGTTTATTATATTTTCATCACCGGCTTGCCTGGCCATTCTAGACTATGAACTCACTGGTCTGTCTTAATAGTTTTAGTACTATCAGTGGATAGTATAGGGTTGTCAGTTAAATGTTTATTAAAACACACACAATAAAATGCAACTTGTTGAAGTCAGCTCCAAGGAAAAGTATGGCTTGCTTATATTAGGAAAGCTTTAACGGTCATCTCAAAAAACAGGTTTAGCAATCTTAAAAAAAAAAAAAGTGTGTGAAACTGGTTAGAACACAAGATAGTTGAATAAGAGGGTCAGAATTCAAATCCCATCTCTCCGGTACCAAATATAAGGATCAAAAGCAATTCTACTGCACATGCAGTACTACTTCCCCTGGTCCTTCCCATCAGGGTTAAATCAGCTCTCAAGTTAAAGGAGTGCAGTCCTCCAGATTAAATTCATCTAAGACTTCAGATGTCAGCTGCTGCAAGTCGGGGGGCGGGGGGGGGGGGTGTCATGCAGGACACCTCTCATTACCTACTTGTTGGTAATATACTTGGGGCTCTTTCACCACCTCCTCAGGAAGCTGACCAAAACCTCAGGGGTCCCCCGGGCTACCCTTCATTCTGGGGAAGTTCTCTCTAGTTTCTTTGATTCCATATTCACTAAACTGAAATCACACCAAAATAACACTACTCCTATGATCAGTTCTATTACACAAAAAGGAATCAAATGAAGAGCTGTAGAGGGTGAAGACGGGGTAGGTCCCCATGATTTATTTCCCACATTCTAAAGAGTTTCATGTTTCAGTGTCTCTTACCAACCAGGAAGCGGAGAGAGCTTCCCTGTTCAGTCTCATCACAGGCATATAACCAACTGAATAGGCCCTCTTCCTCTCAGCTCAGGCTGAATAAAAGTCATGGGTCTTTTGTTCAAGGTGAGTCTCATCCAAGAGTCACCTCAATAGCTTCACTCCTTAGCTCCAAGATTTTACATATGATTTCTTAGGAACCAAAGACAAAGGCCAAATTTATACTGTAAACCCCATAATAGGTAAATTTAGAATTCGTGAAACTATTTGTAAAACTGTGTTCAAGAATAAAAACATCCTCTTAGGAAACTTGTACCTATGTTGTTTGCTTTAGGTTGACTGGTTATACCTAGGACATGTGCAAATATTTTTTATAACAAAAGGAAATGAATGATGGGAGTTTCATCTCTTTTTCCTTCCAGGGGAGATGTCCTAAGAAGCAGATCAACAGAGGCAGACATCAAAAAGAGGAGGGACTTGAACAGTCAATCCAGAAAGTAGGTGATCTAACTGTAAACAATCCAGAATTGAGTAAATTATTCCCACTGCTGCATACCTCCCAGTAACAGAGCAAGATAATTATTTCAAGTCAAGTGATAGATCCGTCAAAATGGTCCAACCACGGCATATAATTAAATCTCATGGCACCTTTCTTTGTAGAAATACAGATACTGTAACTTTTCAAAGAATTCTTGAAGGCTTTTTTTTTACTTCAAGCAATCCTTACTTTATGAGGAAAACACACACAACCCACCATTTCTAAGAAAAGGTTATTTCTATAAACTTACCAAGTTCTACTCATTTCTGCAATCATACTATAAGCCAAAAAGAAGAAAAGAGTGGATCCATAGTTTACAAAGTTACATGATTGAAATGACCCAAACCCTACAAATTAAGAACCCCCCCCCCCAACAAACTATTTGCAGGGTGTGGTGTGTATGGGTGCCGTCCCTTATTGTTTGGGGGCAGTTTTGGGTTTTTTTTCCCTAGCTCATGGTTCTGCAGTTGGTTTTAAGGACACACCTCATAAAGGATGAATTGTGCCAATACCTCCTCATGCTCTGCAGGGTAGCAAGTTCAACTACCTTTTTGGAGAAAAACGATCATTCACAGACTGACAGGAGAAAGGCCGTATGCTCCCATTTTTAAAAATGACATGACCAGGCGCTTTCAGACTGTGAGGTGGATTGTTCAGGACTCAAGTGAGCATCAGTATTCCTGGTAAGCCAAAGAAGGCGCTTTAAAATAGCCAGGCCACACATATAGGTAGTGATGGGCATAAGCTGATCCATCTTGACACTCTGAAAAGGACCCCAAATTAAAGCTCTGTGATTAAAGAAATAAATATGTATCCAGCGTTCAAGGCTACAAACATGCGGCGATTCAAAAGCTAGTTCTTTTCTATGGAAAATCCACCCCCTTTTTTCTTGCAGCTGAAAAACGAAGTGACCGCAACACAACCAAGACAGTAAATCACACAAGCAATTTTTTTGTGCCCAACATAAATTGCAAAGTGAAATGGTAATATCACTATTATGACCATTTAAAATTAATTTACACTAGAATTAACTACAAATACAAAACACATTCAACCGCCATTACCGACAACATTCTTAAATGTAGAGAATAAAAAGGTCACCTTTCACTCATCAGCTCATCTGAGACTTTTTGCTCTTCATATTCCATTTTGTCCTTATTCGTCTGGCTTATTTCCTCACTTTCTAAAACTACCCCTTCGTCTTGGACTTTTGGCCCTTGTCGAATTATTTTCAATCGCCTCTTTTTGACCTTGTTCTTGGTAAACTCTTGATACTGGCACGCCCTGTCGTTATCCATGTCCTGGTCTCTACAGCCTTCCGGGGGCTGGGTCATGGGCCGCTTGTTGGAGACCCCCTGCGGCACATCCACCGCCATGCGCTTGACCTTCCGCCGCCGGCGCAGCGTCCTGTTCCCGAGGTTGTCCACAGCGAGGTCGGACTCATGCCACAAAGGCCTCTTCCCGCGAATGTTATTATTCAAGTTCGACGACGGCCTGCGCTTGGCAACCAACATTTGGTCGTCGGAGTCACTGTGATCTTTTTTATTGTTATTGTGAGTCTCTCGATAGTCCTTGGTTGGCTCTTCTAAACTAGAATCGGAGCCTTCGCTCAGGCAGTGGCCAGTCTCCCACGGGTGATGAACGTTGTAGGACCTCCGTTTCCGCCCCCTCCGTTTCCTGGCTTGCCGTTTCAGGGGGCACGACACGCTGCGAGCGTGGTCTCCGGTTTCCGCAAATCCACCGCGCGCCTGCTCGGAGCTCTCCTCCAAGGCGGAGACAAGGTCATGAACCAGTTCCTCCATGGTTCGACTGAAATGCCTGCATTGTTTTAGAGAAAAAGAAGAAAAAAAACACCAAGTAAGTACTATGCACCTTGTTTCCAACAGCCCACGGAGGGGCCCCGGTAGCACGGTGCTCGGCTGTCAACTGACAGGTCTAGGGTCCCCCCAGCAGCTCCATGGGGGAAAATCGACGCCAACTGCTCCTGCCAGGTAGACAGCCTGGGACACCCAGGGCACGGAGAGCAGTTCTCTGTCCTGCAGGGCAACGCACTCGCAATGAGCCTGGACCCTGGCAGACGAGCCACTCTGCCTCTGATTAAAATTAAGTCATCACAGAAAAATGTTTAAAAGCCATTTAATTTTCGGATTCAAGGTTTCTGTCTCAAACAGCCTAACTCCTTCTCGCTCCTTTCTTCTAGTATAAGTCTTTTAATTAAAGGACACACTTCAAGATAGAATAAGCACAATTCTAGCCATTAAAAAAAAACAAACCAGTATTATACTTTCACTGTGTAATTACGCAAAAGTTCATTTTTGGCTCCTTTCTCTACTCCTGCCCCGAGGGAAATTTCCTGCACAGGTAGGGATGGCTTTCTCTAAGCTTTTTTAAGTAAAGAAGGAAGCATATTCACACGTGACATACTCAGACACTACTGAGACGCAGTCAATTAATATGGCCCTCCTAGCCATAAGTCCTTATGTGATCTATTACAAATTCTGGACTCTGTGCCTGTGGTTATAATTCTATTTTGAGGACAGCTTTCTGTTACAAGATTAAGGTAACCTTCCGAAAGAGTGTGACTTAAGTTTTCCCTTAGGGCATACTCTGCTGAAAGACAAATTCACACCTCAAAGCCATTCCTCCTGTAACAGAACCATCCCAGAGCAGGAAGAAATTGTAGGCATTTTACAAGAGGGAACTCTCTTTGAAGTGGTCTAGGTTGAGGCCAGAGGCACCAGAGACTGCGACACAAAGACCATGGGGGAGACCAAAGGGGCATGGAGGCCAGGAGACAGAGCAAAGCAGCAGCACAGAAACTACAAGGCGGAAGCAGACCAGCCTCTTGGCTCCCTGGCCCACGAAAGCTAAGGCCATGGGATCCGATGGCTGAAAGGCTGAGGACTGTGGAGAGCTGTTGCTGGAGGCTAGTGACAATATCCTGTTGATTTGTTCTGATTTGCGACACGCTATTTTCCCTAATAAACTTCCTTGATTGTGCATTTTGACTATGAGTTCTGTGTGGCCAATGCAGCAAATTCTCAAAGCCAGCTGGAGGAAGAGTGCCTAGGGAGGAAGGGTTAGTGTCAGAAGGAAGGCATGGAGGATGGCGCCACGTCTGACTCCGGCCTCGGGGAAGCCAGGAGAGGGCTGAGAAGGCCTCTGCACCATTTTCACACTGCCATGACAGGCTGACAGAAAGAAGACAGATGTTTTCAAGCTGAGTTAATACGCATGAACAAAAAGCCAAGCAGATACTAGAGAAAGGTCCAGCAATCTGCTCTCAGAAAGATTAAAGCGGCGAACACCCTATGAGGCATGTGAGGTTGCTGTGAGTTGGAAATCAACTTGGCACCCGGCAACAAAAACAGTAGGCATATAGGAGATCTGCCACAGGAATCTGATATACCAGTGCAGGGGGAACTACGTGCACGTGCACATACACATAGTGACCGACCGGCGCCTCAGCGTCTAAAGTGGCTCATCATTTTTCTTACAATTCAATCAAAAGCAATCTCTGCTTTTTTTTTTTTAATCCACTCACTGCTATCAAAATATTTCCTACCCATTACCCCAGTGACCTAGTGATTATGCACTGGACTGCTAACCCCGAGGCTGGCAGTTCAAAACCACCAGCCACTCCACAGGAGAAAGGACGAGACTTCCCATTCCATCAAGAGTTACAGTCCTGGAAACTCACAGAGGTGGTTCTGCCCTATCCCTACAGGGCTGCTATGGATCTTTTAAAAAGGAAGTTGAAGTATATTGCCAGTGAGGAGATTCTCCACTTTTATCCCGAGTATGCAGTAGCATCCTTTGGTGACATTTTCTAAATTGACCTTTTCCAAATCCAGCTCCCACCGATTCTAAGTCAGTTGGCATGATACAGGGTTCAGGCAATCATTTTCACTTCTCAAACTTTAAGAGTAATTCATGTATCTCTTTCATATGAGAGCTACGGACCATCAAAAGGTCTTCTTGATGCACCTAGGAATCAGAATATTTTCAAAAGTCCTATGGAGGCCTTACGTGTTTTCTAGGGGCAATAGCAGGGGCATTTTACATGTGAAGCTGTGAATGGCAAGATCCAAAGTTTGACATCACCAGCTGCTCCATGGGAGCTCTTCACTCCTGAGAAACGCACAAGGGCAGAACTATGCTGGCCTTGAGTTAGAAGTAAGTGTGGTTTGAGAGTTAATAAAAGGGTCCGCACACAATTGTATAAAAGGCCAAACAGTACCTGTTTTATGTTAAGCGACTTGATGGCGTCTGCAGATGGCATCCTGTGCAGCAAAACAGACCCTACTCTATTTCGTTGGGTCTCTAGGAGTCAGTATCAATTTGCCAGCAGTAAGTTTGGTTTGGTTTGTTTTTCCGATTTAAGCAGGCCATTCTGTCTTTGTGGTCAACTCGGCCACTGGAAATGTGAAGCCATAGGCATGGGGTATGGCAATCAAATGTGATTTACAAAGTCGGGTGAGAGTGGGCCACAGCTTGCTAACCCCAGTTCCATAGTCTAGAGACATGTATTGTCTCAAACGTCTGTCATCTCCAGAATCTGAAAATGCTCTGTAACAACTACTCAACTCTCTGCTTATACACGAATAACCTGAAAACACACATTCTAATTCAACTGAATATACCATTTAAAGTATATAGACGGTCACACTCTGAAGTGGTCTGTTTCACCTCATGCCATCCTCATAAAATTCCCCTGTGAGTGGGTACATGAAGTGCACAGATACTCCGAGATTAAGGATAATGTCCCTAACAGGACACGGACACAACTTGATAGTGGAGACTGGAAACAGACCGAAGCAACCTAGCTACAGAGACTGCCTGCTTACCTCACCGCAGGCAACCACAGCTTTGCCATCCCTCCAACTACTCTGCAATTTCTGCTTACAAATGCCTTAGCAGCAAGTAGAAGCCCTGGGGGCACAGTGGTCACAGCCTTCAGCTACTAAAGAACTACCAGGAGTCCAAACCCACCAGTTGCTCCGATGGAGAAAGACGAGGGGAACTGCAACCACGATGACAGCTTTGAAAACCCTTTAAGACGCTTCTACTGTCACAGAGGGTCATTGTCAGTTGGAACCAACTCACTGGCACCGGGTTTCTCACTAATGTAATTGTTGAGATACGCTTAACCCTTTCAAGACCAACTTTTTTGCAGCTTCGAATCTCTGGTTGAAACTATGTTTTCAGTAGTGGGGGAAATTTTGAAAGAAAAGAAGCCTGGGTAAAATGGATTTTGTTACAATGGGATAGATATATCACCAGGGGTCTCTGGTGCTTGAGTTGGTGAGATAAGGCCAAATATTTTCAGATGTATTTAGGTATATAGGCCCACGTTAGATGGCAGCACAAACTAAGTGGGACAAAAGCTTCCCACTAAACCTAGGATGAAACATTGAGGTGGGCACTCTGTATCCCACACAGGTCAAAAAAGGGCTAATATTTATCCTAAAGCCAAATTAATCATATTTAATATTTTGTAATGTCTAGAATTGAACAAATGGTGGTCTAGGCGGTGGAAGTGATCAATGCACATGGGAGGGTGAGGGGGTTTGGGGGGCAAACAATGAATGTGGAATAGGAGATGGAGCACTAGAACTGATTATGAGCATGTATATTTTAAAAAATAATTTAACCATGGAAGTGTAAGATACTTGAATATTATATCAAGAAAACTACTTAAGAAAAGAATCCAAAGACTCATTGCACCAATGACCAGTATAATATACATTAAAATATACACTGAAAAATTAAATTTCCTGTCATTAATTTTGGCTACTTTGGGTTTATTATGTCCAGATCTATCTTATTTAGCATTTTGAATGTAAAAGGAAAGTCTAAATACAACATATACCTTAGAAACAGGATTCCAGTATGTATTTTTCAAAAAACTGCAGGCCATTGAAATTTCATTTTTCTTTCCAAAAGATCAATATATTACTCAGGCTTTGGAATATTCATTTTAGATTGCAAAATGGATCTGCTTTTTATTGTTCATATGTTACTAATAGCCTATTTGCTTTATTTTTAATGCAGTGACTGCCATATTCTTATTCAGCACTGTTTCTCTGCAAGAATGTAGTCTGAAATGTAAATGACCTATGAACCTAATTTTGCAACTTGACCAAAATTGACTCAAAGTCAGCTCAGTAAGGATGCTCCATGTAAATCACTCAGACTCTATCATTTAAAGCTGGAGAACTTGACTCTTTGAAGATGCAACTTTCTCATCAATGAATGAATGGCAAGGCTAACTATTAACATGGAATTAGAGTCATATAGAACTATAATCTCCAAATAAAAGTGCAATTTAGTGTATTATTTCAGAAGGAGCGCCAGTGGCATAATGAGTTACACACTGAGCTGCTAATTTCAGGGTCCACAGTTTGAAATCACTAGCTGTTCACCAGATGGGATTTTCTACTCTTATGGAAAGAGTTAGAAACTCACTGGGACCAGTTCTACCATGTCCTAAAGGGAAGCTGTGAGTCAGAATCAGCCTGACTGCAAGGAGTTGCTTTTGGGTAACACTGGAAAGGAGTCTTGGTGGCGTTGCTGGGTTAAGTACTGGATTACGGACCACAAGGTTAGCAGTTCAAACTCACCAGGCATCCTCAGGAATAACATGGGGTTGTCACACAGAATGATTTACGACATCTTAGAAACCTATAAAACAGGGGTCCTCAAACTGCGGCCCACCGAGGACATTTATCCAGCCGGCGGGTGTTTTTGCCACCACTGCTGTCCTGCTTAGCAGCCAACCATCCTGGGCCCACGCAGTGATTTTGTTCATGGTTTTGTTTTTTTACTATAGTCCGGCCCTCCAATGGTCTGAGGGATAGTGACCTAGCCCCCTGTTTAAAAAGTATGAGAACCCCTGCTATACAGCATTCCTATGAGTCAACAATCAACTCAATGGCAGTGGATTGTGATTGAAACATTAGCGTAAGGGGTAGCATATCCCATTCAATTGATTGAAAATAGCAATCCACTCACATTAGTTTGGGGTGTTGAATACACTCAAGTATAAGTCAACCCAAATATCTGCTGAGGCACCTACCTTTACTACAAAAACTGCATAAAAATTGTGCTGAAAAACTTGACTTACAAATATAGATGATAAAAGGTATTGTTATTTATATAGTTAATGAGACATAACCAATAAGGTTACAAAAGATGACATCAACATTTCAAAGCCTTACTTAAGTTGTGTCAGCTGTATTGAATTTATATCCTGTTTCTTTCAGATGAAAATAACATGTTTTAAACATTTCAATTAGGAGAGGCAGTTTATTCCACATCACAAAAAACTTAAGTCAACTAAACACCACTTTAAAAGCATTTTGCCTTTATACAACTCATCTAAATATAAAGAAATGTGTGTGTATATATACATAGAATATATTGGCATACTACTCAATAGTTCAAATCACTATTTCCTACTTCATTTTCAAATAAGCAAAAAGTTTTCTGCAAATTGGAAGGAACAATCTTGTTAACGAGCCACTAATATCAAAATCAGTTAACATGACATTGCTTTACTAATATCCCTCAGATACAAATGACATCGGTTTGGCCGCCCAGAAATAAAGGCACTATCAGTGACCATCACATGATCAATAACCCATTAATTTTGTTTACCTTGGCAGCTAAGTTTACACACTGCACTAAGACATTTTTTCCAAAGGCATTTTCTTAATTAAGAACATTCCTATCTGAGGGAAATGCTGGATACATAAAACTTTACTGTACCAAAATCCTTACTTACTGCGCATCCATGTTTTTTATGGCACAAATTACAGTAACATTCAGTGAATTACCTCTTAGCTAATTTGGGATTTTTTTTTAAATTCACACTTATGAAACAATTTTTCCTCAGCTCCGCGTCATCTGCAGATGAAATCATTCAGGAATAATTAGCACTGGGCATAATGTAGAGAAGACAAGAGTTCACTAGCAGTTTGCTTAAGATAGTCCAAATGAATAGAGTCCACAAAGCCAAATTGCAATGCCATGATCCATCTAAATCTGACTCTGGAAAGGAAATGACTTGCGAACATAAGCACTTTGGTTTTTTTCAGGCTGCATTAGATGATACTGAGCAATATTAAATGTGTGGTCAATCTAAAACTTGATGCCTCTTTTTAATTTAACATGATTGCCTTGTTTTTTCAATTGTTTCTAAAATAGGCTTACTGAGGAGAAGGTTGCATAAAAATAGCTCCTTCAAAGTGAAGGGTTAGCGGCATGCAGAACATTCGCAATGTTAGGTGGCCCCCAAAACACTTCACCACCTAAAATAAAACCAGTCCCCGGGCAACATGCACCCCACATTTCCTGTCCCTGCAACCTCTGGCTACCATCAACCCACTTTCTCTTTCTATGATTTTAAATGTTTTTTTTTTAAATATAGATTTTATTGGGGGCTCTCACAACATTTAATACATCATTCCTATTAAGCATATTTGTACATGTTGCCACATTCATCTATCTACATTATCTACCTGAACCCCTACAGCATAAGCTCCTCTTCCTCTCTGTCCTCTAGTTCTTTATTTTTTTAATTCCAACTCCCCATATTTCCCCTTCCTCTTCTCCTCCCCCATGAACTTCCAATAACTTACAAATAGTTATTACCTCTTCATATCTTACACTGTCTAATGTGTCACTTTACTCACACACACACACACCCTTGTCCACACCCCAGATCTGAAATCTTTATAGGAGTAGTAGCCTCACCTTTCTTCATCGAAGGGACTGGTGGATTCGAATCACTGATATTGCGGCTAGTAGCTCAATTAGTGGTCTACTGCACCACTGGGTCATCTACATAGATCATATATACATGCACATAAACTTTTAAGGCTGGGAAAATATTTCACTGATGTATCAAAAAAAATCATATATCACTTGGGAGTCAGTCTGTTCGTCTTCTAGGCAATAAGCATTCAGTAAAATAGGGTGCTGTTCCCCTTAGCTTCTCTAACTCCGGGCTCTAATCACTTACAAGCATGTAAGTTTGAAAGTGAGGATAAATCAATTGAGTCAAACAGGTCATTCAAGTGAGGATTTCCTTGCAAAGTTTCTTACTGCAAGAAAGAAAATTCAAGTAGCACCCTTAGCCCTAATAGAGAGTCTCTCAAAACCCCAAACCAAACTCACTGCATCAAGTCGAATCGGACTCCGACTGACACTGTCAGGCAGCGTAGGCTGGCGCCTGTGAGTTTCCGAGACCATCAATCTTCACAGAGGCACAAAGCTTTGACTTTCTCCTATGGAACTGCTCCCCTTGTGACTAGCAGCCTGAGTCATGACACCCTATGCCACCACGTAACCCTGACTTAGTACTTACGTTGCCCCAGAAGGCTGGCGGTGGACCAACCGAAGCCCACGAGCTCTTAAAAGAGCAGCAACTAGTTGGCCCTTTGGGTGATGGAAGAGCGTGTGAACTGAGCATAGCAGCCAGAAAGCCTAGAGAGCAGAGCTTCCCAATAAACAAAAGCCAGCCGGTCTGTCCATGACCATTACTTTATGAAGTGTCTATCAGCAATGACTGCTACTCCAAAGAATGACAGGAAAGCACAGATGAAAAACTTAAGAGAACACCGTCCATGCCTGAAATGCTAGTAAAAATGAATAGAAAGAGGATATGCACGTGTCTACTGAATAAACCTAACAAGTTCACATCACCAAAAAGAAACACACACAAAAAAAACTAACTCCAGATGTAACTAAAAGTTAACCACCTATACAGCTACAGAGAAAAGTAAGTACTATTTATTCCCCTGATACAAGGTTAAATTCTCGGAAACAGATGCTCTCTTCCACAAAGCTAAAGAATTTTACCAGTTTAAAAGATAAAAGCAATGCTGAGCCCCGGTGGCACAGTGGTTGAGTGCAGGACCACGGCCCAGGGGCTTGGCGGTCCAAATCCAGCAGCAGCTCTCCAAGAGTAAGGCCTCCCACTCCCACCAGAAGGCAGTGATGTTCCCCCAGCCCCCCAAAAAGATAAAAGTAACTTACCTGTTGCTATGTACCCCTCTTCCTTCCCAAGTTTACACTACATTCATTTTAAATTTTCTCACGTGTAAATTAACTCAGAACTATTTATTAAATATGACGAGTCCCAAGATCAACACCTATGTCTCCCACTAAATTCTAAACTCATGAAAATAGGGATTATGTTTGGTCTGTCAATAACTTCTCAGTGCCTAAAATAGAATATATAGCCAAGAAGGAAGGAATGTATGCTACAATTACTCATAAACCTAAGAATAAAACGTCCTTGGACTTACATCCTTTGATACTCATTTTAGTGTTTATTTAACATAGAAAGCACCCACTGCCACCATGCTGACGCCATAGCTCTGTGTAGGATTTCATAGACTGTAAATCTTTAAAGAGAGCAGACAGTCTCATTTTTGGTCTGTGAAGCAGCTGGTGGATTTGATCTGCCAACCTTCTTAGGAGCTCAAGGCCTAGCCCAAAGTGCCACCAGGTCTCTTTTATGGGCACTTACAGCAGAGAGGGCACAGCATCGTTAACTCAAACAACGAAAGGATAATAGTGTAGATTATGACAAATGAGTGCCCAAGCATGCAAATGATGAACTTAAATGATACCATATCAAAAGTGAAATTTTCCCACTAATTTAACATAAAGAATTATCTTCAGTTTAATTTGATTAAATTTCTGCAGTTGATAGAAATTTGTAAATTTTCTTCCTTAATGAACTTGTCTTTATCTCAGATTATTAATAATTCTGAATACACTACCTCTTTGATTTTGTTTTCCATGTATTCTAGGGGAAAGATAATCTTAAGAAATTAGGAATAACTATCGGTAAATGATTAACTGTAACTTTTTAACATTGTTAGGCAATAAATATGGCCTGGAATTCCCTGAGCTCCCGTGGCATAGTGGTTGAGTGTGGGACTCCAGCCCACTGGGTTGGTGGTACTACAAATCTAGCAGGAGCAAGGATGGACCTCCTACTCCCACCAGAGGGCAGTGATACCCCCCCCAAAAAAATGAAAGAAAAATGTGGTGAATCTGACCTTAATAATATTCATGAGAAAGAAATGTTCAAGAAAAGAGCTATCTTTCCCAGTTTAGAGTCAGACATCTCTGCCACAGAGAAACTTGTTTAATGTGACAGGAGCAAAGCTCCACTGACTGACAGTTAAGAGTGGAAAAGATAATACATTTTACTTCCCAAATAAGTGTCATCATAGGTCAAGCTCATCTATTATTTAATTTTGATAAATATTCTTTTGGTGTTTTTTCACGTCACAAAAAATATCCCGAGCCACTCAAATCTCGTTTCCTTATATGAAAGGGTTTCAAAACTGTCATGAAAATGTCTACTGCCCTCCTATCCTCTTCTTCCATGAACTTTCTGTAACCCCTGCTACAGACTTGTCACATCGTACTCTAATCACCTTGAAAATATAAAGTTTTGAAGTAAAAGCTGTCAAAATGAAATTAAAGCAAGGTATAAAACAGGACCAAAAAAAATATGTAGACTCTAAAAATAATTCAATCCAATTCTACCCACCATGCACCTAGGCAGGGTTCTAGTAAGTAGGAAATGAGTCTTATTCACTGTGTACACAGACCCCAAAGACAAAATTTATCAAATGTATACAAAGGTAAACTCCTGCATGTCTAAGTCAGGAAAGAGATGAGGGCTTTCACGTAACTAGCACACACATAGTGTCAGGTAGCTGGTTCGTGGACAAGGACATCACACTTGGAGAAAGTGACCAGACATCCCACTTTTTAATAATTTGTCCCACATCCCATGGGGTTTTAAAACAAACTGAATATATTACAATACTCTTTTTGCCTTCTATGAACATTTTCGTTGCTCCATATAGACCAAACTTTTAATCAAGAGCCAGTCAATGGTGTCCCACTTAAAATGTGGTCACTGTGTAAACCTAACAAGGCCGCAGGGAGGGCCCAGGACTGGGTAGGGTTCCCTGTCTGTCCACGGGATCCCGGTGAACAGAAGCAGTCCAATGGCATCCAGCAAGAACAAAACACAGGTGCTTGACGCATGATGAATAAACAAACTAATGAATCACTAAATGATAAAAAATAATATCAGAACAAGATGAACTGAACAATCACATTTCTGGACAACTACAGAGTTTCTGTCACACTTTCTCCGATGTGACCAGTCAAATGCTCCAGATGTTTAGTTAAGCAAATGTAAAGGTTAAGACAACAGATCAAAGACTGCTTACCTATATGATTCCCGGCGTGTTAAATCAATGAGAGTGTTAAAAGTTACCTACTACTTGCCTGTCAGAAGGTAAAAAGTACCAGGTACTGCTAAGAGGACAAACCACTATGTTTTAGGAGAAGTCTGGCCAGAGTGCTTCTTAGAGGCGAGGATGGTGACACCGCCTCTCCCATACTTTGAACGTGCTGTCTGGAGAGACCAGGCCCAGGAGAAGGACATCAGGCTTGGTAAAGTGAAGGGGCTGCAAAAAAAGGAGGAAGGCCCGCAACTAGATGGATTGACAGCCGGTTGCAGTAATGGGCTGAGGCACAGGCAGAGTTGTGGGCCAGGCGCGGGAGCAGACTATGTCACTGCATCGTGCAGGGTGGCTATGGGTAAAAACTGACTGGACGGCAACTTACAACAGCACACAGAAACCACAGCTGGCTGAGCATTTTTGTTGCATGTCATGGGCTTGATCCTGACTGTTGAAAAAAATATATATATCATTGCAAACCATACTGACAGTACAAAATCAAGGTCCATACATTAAAAAAGGGGAATGGTGCTACTTCACATGCACATTTGTCACTTGGCAGATTTTGAAGACTTAAAAATAATCAACAAATAGGAATGAAACTGCAGAGACAGACGTCCATGGAATAGAAGTTAACGTTAATAACTGAAATGTTATATAATAAAGTTAAGTAAATAGAATACTGCACTTTCATATATCAATAACGTTTCTACAATGAGGACTAGAGAATGATTTTAAAAACATAAAAAGTAATAAAGATAGCAAATCTACATTCTAAATGATTTCTCAAATGAACAAAATTTTAAAGCGCAAGCTATCAATAGCTGTACCCAGGTGGATACTTTTGATACCATCTTAAGACGTGTAATGGCAGGAGTGGGGCTTAGACACGCTTATCAAAAGCATGATAGAAGCCACATATACAATCGACTGAGCCAGAAACTATAAAGATTGAATTTTTATTATTTAATCACGTTTTCATTCTTTGGCTCCCTAATTGTATATCAATTGCCAATTTTGATTTTTCAAATAAATAAAAACAATCATCTGTGTTTACTCATTTGGTAGTTACACAATACTGAAAAGTCTCAATAGTGGAAAACAGCTGAAGAGGTCAGATGAGGGTACTTCAGATTGATTTGCAAAGCTGGTCATCTGCTTTCTAGAGCATATGGTTACCTTGAGGGAGTCCATTATGCCTCATATGACCCTATAGGACAAAGTAACTATCCTGATGGATCTCCAAGATTGTCTCTGCTAATGGGAGTAAAATGCCTCAACTTTCCCCCAAGGAGCACCTTGGTGGTTTTGAACTGCTGACCTTGTGGTCAGGAGCCCCATGGACACTGAGCATGTCACCGAGACTCCGCTTTGTCAAGCATATCATACTGAAATCATAGTGCCACTGGGGAAGTTATTTAAAATAGCCTCCCCTGGCATCACCATCCGTGGTGGAGTAGTCGGCTAAATGCTGAGTGCTGACAACAGGGTCATGAGTTCAAGCCACTCCACAAGAAAAAAATGAGGCTACCTGCTGCCATAAAGATTTAGTTTCAGAAACCTAAAGAACGGTTCCACTCTGTCGGTAAGGTCACAATGAATCTGAATCAACTGGATTGTAGTGGGTTGAAACATAACTAATAATAGTGCCTAGCTCAAAAGATCACACCATATGAAAAACTTGGCACCAAATACTGAAGGGTACCATTCCCCATGGTGCTGTGGCTTTATCTTTGTAAAGAAACATATATCCAGGGTACAAAAATGCTCATAGATTGAAAATGAGAATTCCATTAACAAACTTTGAACGGAGACTTAAAACTAAAAAGAAGTTTACAGTCATGGCAGTAGATATGATCCTACCAAAGCCATTGTAAAATACAGAAAAAGAGCTAGGGGTTACATCCTGAGACCAGAAGAAAGCATGAACTGTATGGCAAAATGGAATAGGCTTTTGAAGAGATAATTAAAGAATCTTTTCTCTATACTACAAAAGAGGTATTGAAGTTAGAAGGTGGAAGGGAGAATAAAGAGTTTGGTCACCTTTTAAAACTAAGTATTAAAATATACATATACCATAGATATTAAAATCCCCAGACAAGACCTGTATTGGTGGCGTTTTTGTCTCCTTCCCTTAGGAAGCTATTGAATTACTAAGGATGCCCGCGAGAGGAAACTCTCCTGAGAATGTCCCATCTCTTGGATTGTATGGTGACTTTTACAATTTCCCCAACTAAGTGCTTTGGAACTATGATTGCACTTTGGTTTTTTTTTAATACAGAACATAACCAAATCTGTCTTAAACTCAAACTCCCTGCTATCAAGTCAATGCCAACTCTTAGCAGCCCTGTAGGGCAGGGAAGAACTGCCCCTGTGAGTTTCCAAGCCTGTTTCTCTTTCTGGGAGTACAAGGCAGCTTGTGACTTTGAACTGCTCACCTTGCTCATGTCATCCCTACATCACCAGCGTTCCTATCACCAAATCGATACTCCCTATAAAATAAATGATGAAATATGGGGGACAAGGTACTCTTTAAATTTCCACTGTTAGATGATGCGAAAGAAATGATGTGGGATTGCAGATTACTAGAACTCTCTCCTCAGTTCCTGTGGCCTCTATGCAGGAGATATGTACGTTTTACCCATTTCAAGTGCTAGTCCAAGTATTAAGCTAGCAGATTGCCAGTGGGAAATGTGCTTGTGTGTTTCACTGGTGGCCTTGTCTATGCTTAGAAGAAAAGAGCAAAATAAGACAGGCTACTTCAGTTTTCAACTAGAAATCAGCTTCTCGCTCTGGACCCAAAATGTGCAGGGCATCTTTGTACCCTTACTTAAGGGCACTAAGTCACGTTAGTATCCTGTGCCTGAGACAATCTGCTCATCCAGGGATGTTATAAGGATTAATTTGTAAAAGTGCCTTGATAACGCAAAGCTATACGTTGTGCTCAAGTATAGCACTAATGAGGGTGGCAGATGTAGTTAAACAGTTACATGTTTCAAAGTTTGAGGAACACCCAAATCTCATCTGAACTAGAATGGATCATTAAAGGGAGTAGAAGCAGACAGCCACCCCCTCCCAAAACAAGGCTATGCGAGGCAGATGGCTCGTCCCCAACTGAACTTCCAAACGATAGATTTCTGGATTGAGTCTTCCGGGATATTTGGTATAATCTGGTATACATTTAAAAGGGGGTGTTGTCGGCGAATACGACCTAGAGTAAAATACAGTCTTCCTGCTCTGTACCTGGCCCATGATTCAGAAGAATTGCCCTGGATGGAGTACAGCAGCCCCAATCCCCAAAACATCTCTATGAATCAAGCCATCGGCAAGCATTTGCTGTGTTCCTTCGCAGACCTTCAGCCCACACCTCATGCCTCTCTTCCAGCACGCTCACCCCAAGCTCCCGGGAGGGTCCGGCCTGCGAGTCTTCCGATCGTGCACCACCCCGCCCTCCCCTTGGCCAAGCCAGGTCCCGCAGCCTCCGGCCATCGGCCCCACTCCGGCCCTCCCTCCCGGGGCCGCCAGCCTCACCAGCTGTTCCCGGCGGCTGGAGCTCCGATCGGTTGGCGCCCGGCGGCCCCGAACATTAACGACACCCAGGAGCCTGGCCCTCGAGGCTCAGGCCCGAGAACAGGCTCCAAGTGCGGTCGCACAGACGACTTGCACCGAGCTCTGGAGCATTTTCGCCGGACTTCCGGAAGCCGGCGGGAGGCGGAAACCGGATGCCCGAAACGACCATGCGTCCTCGGCCGCGCTCTCCTCTGCCCCGGAGCCTCGGCGGCGGGTCACGGAGGAGAGAGAGACGAGGGAATGAAGCCGGGGCTTCGCGCGTCTGTTGCATGAATCGTGTTTTGTAAAACGAGGCCGAGGGGGAAATCCTGGCGCAGGAAAAGAAAACTGGAAACCCTGGGTTTCGCGGAATGGTTTGGCCCCGTTGCCATAGAGACCGATAGTAACACCTGATATAAACCAGAACCCCGAGGCTATGGCTACATTAGCCAGATTGCAAGGTCGGTCTGCGACTATAGGAAACCTGTACTACTTTAAAAACAGGTAAGTCGACAAGTAAGGCATCTGCGCCAAGGCTGCCGGGAGTTTCCTCTCAACAAATGTCCTCAGGCGTCCTCCCTCTGGTAGACCTTTGGCGAGGTTGGCCGCAAATTATGGATCGCAGTGAAATGAATGGCAATCCTAAAGCACTTAATTTTGCTCCTCTAGAAGCTGTACATGGACCAAGAGGCAGCTTTTGACCAGAGAGAATAACAAGGGATACTGTTTGGTTAATAGTAAAAGTGTGTTAGCGTTGAGCCTTTCGTCACGTTTAGTCAATGTATATGCTGAATAATAATCCCAGCAGCTGGACCATATGAAGACGAAAGTGCCATCAGCCTCGGAAGAAGACGCAATAACCGGTGAGAGTTTAGTAATACACAGTTACTTGCTGAAAGTAAGGGAGAATGGAAACCCTTATGAATGCAGATCAAAGACCACAACCCCCAGTAAGAATTGCAACTTAAAATTAATAAGAAAAATCTTCAACACTAGAACAATAAGCAGCATCGTGACTAATGGGGAACATATCTTAAGACTTGTCATTTTACTTTGCACAGGAAAGCAGCCAAAAAATGAAATGGATAGTTCATTGGGTACATTTTCTGCAAAATGTACCTTTGAATGATTTCTGCACTTGATGGTCTGCTTCACAATTGGCACCTGACAGTGTTGTACGGTAGACATGAATCCCTCCCTCGGATTGAAATTAATTGCTTTAATTTTTGTTTTTACTATATTCAATCCTGACTGGTAGCAAGTTTTCACCCAAGAATACAATTATAATTTAGTTTAAGGTGCCACTCTTAATTCTATATTACTTTGGACTCAGTAATTTTTCATAAATTTAAATTTAATACTTGAAGTGAAACTCTTCCATTAAACTCTTTAAATCTCAACTTCCTTATCTGCAAAAGAAGCAGTGCCTGTACATATGTTAATTAAGAGGATTAAATTATTTCCAGGCATATTAATAAGTACCCGTAATGTGAAATTATAATAGAAAATTATAACAGAAGGGGGAAATATGAGATGCATATAATCAACTCAGTAGCTGTTCAAGAAAATCAGTTAAATTTAATATTTTCCCTGAAATTTTGTCTTTTAAAAAAATATGCTAATATTTGGAATGTGTATAAACTATAAGCTTAAAACTCAATTAAATTTTACATATGAAAATACTTATGTAAAGTCTACTCAGAAAAATTTGTCTTTGCTTATAAAATATTATAAATTAATTTTTAAAAATTTTTAATAATATAGACACCAAAAGTCATCATATATGCTGGTGAAGTACAATGTAGACAAACCATTTAATTGAAGGTAAAACAAAAGTGTACATTAGTCATTTCCTTTTTGAATGTTGTCCTCAGAACTGTAGCTTTTAAAAGAAGACTGCTATTAATAAATATTTACAAAGAGGAAATAAAGTTTATTAGCTGCAGATTGTACAATTCTGAAGTTTGGGAAGTACACGGAATTGTCCTGAGAAGCTCTAAGGGAATAAATTGAGTGTGGAAATGAATCAGGTGACAAAGTAAATTTAGAAAGCTCACTAACTCTTCTTGGAACCAGCAAAACCAGGCGCGGAATTGTGTGGAGAAGGCCAAACTCATTGCCAATGAGTTGATTAGGAAACATGGCGACCCTATCAACAGGATAGAACTTCCGCTATGGGTTTCCGTGATTAACTCATTACAGGAAAAGAAAGGGCTGTCTTTTTCCCAAGGAGCAGCCTAGTGGTTTTGAATTGCTGACCTGCGGATCCAGCCAACCGTGTAACCACTATGTAACTAACACTTTTGTCAAGAAGACAGTCCAGGGATTTTTGCAAACTCCTCCCTTCATCCCATTCACTATATTAGTGTTTTAAAACAAGTGTAAACAACGTGCAAGAAGGATAAGAAACTGAAATCTGCACCCTTACTTGACAAGTAATTTTGTAGGATTTTTAGAAAATAAATTTACTAGGAAAAGGAGGCAGTGACAGCTTAAAGCTACATTTTTTATCTTTTCTTCTCAACCCTTTACTGGTTCAACTTGATGAGCAAAATAAGCAAGTCAAAACAATATGTATTAGAATAGAGCTGCTTGAAAGAAGCTTTACTCTGGTGAAAACCACATTGGTGGGGCGAATTAACTAACAGAAGTGCATTTTCAAAGTCTGCTACCAAGTGCTTGAAGTTAATCATCTCTGGGAAGGATCAGCTTGGTTCCTTTGACTCTATCAGGTTGATGTAAAATTGGGTAAAAGAATTCCTATGCCTCAGACCTCAAAAGAAGGATCCCATTTTTCCATCTTGTTCACTTCTAGTTTTTCAAAAAAGAATAAAAGCCTTCGACACTTAAGTTTCACTGCCTGACCATGACTGCTCAACTGGCCTGAGCCAGCTCTGTATAGATATTCAGCAACTGAATTCTTCAGCTTTATGGGCAGATGAAAGTTGCAAGCTGTTCAAGTAACATTAGTTTAGAAAAATTAGGTCAAAATAACTTGGGCTGCTGTTTAATATGGAGTAACAATTGATGGATGACGTCAATAAAAATGTAATAACTTTTTTTTTTTGGCATCACTGCCCTGGTGGGAGTAGGAAGGCCAGCCTTGCTCTTGGAGAGCTGCTGCTGGATTTGAACCGCCAAACCAGTGGGCCGCAGTCCCGCACACAACCACTACGCCACTGGGGCTCAGCCAAAAATGTAATAACTTTTATGGGTTTTTTTTTTGTGGGCATCACTGCCTCTAGTGGTCGTGGGCGCAACCCAGTGCCACTCCTGAGAGCGGCCATTGGATTTGAACCGCCAAGCCCTTGGGTTGCAGTCCTGCACTCAACTACTTATGCCACCAGGGCTCAGCCCATAATAACTTTTGTAGAGAATAAGTAACCAAAAAAATCTGGAGTCCATTTTAAATTTTTTTAATTAAAAAATTTTATTCAGAATAGTTAAAGTGAAAACAGAATAGTCAGTGCTAGGAAATACAAGCAAAATAGTACCTTGGGCTTGGCTCTCTAGATAAACAAAGCCGGTATAATGACATATATTTTTCTTTGATATATACATATATCAAATATATCTATATCAAGAAATGATTTACACAGCTGTAGAAGCAATCAGTTTTATGGACTATTCCAAGTCCACAGGTTATTTCTGGAGCTCATGAACCTGTGTTTGGCAGGAAGATCACAAATGGGTAGCTGCAGAGAATGATAAATCCAGAGTCAGAGGTCAGGCTTATGGCTGCAGAGGCAAATGAGTCCAAGGTGGATCAGTCTGATGGGTCATCACCCTCTGATGTCTCCAGGATTGGCAGGAATATGGCAGGTCATTGGCCGTCAAGACCAAAGTACTGGAAGTCAAAGAACCAGATGCAGGATTCAAACCCAGGAAAAAAGCAAACAAATTTTCTCCAGTGTTAACCCAGATAGGAAGTATGCTTCACTTGACAGAACTTCCTTTCAATTGATTGTGTCTCAGCTAGGACCAGAGTGAGGATGTTGCACCCCACCCTAATATTCTTACAACTGATTCTCTACACATAGCAGATTCCATTTTGGAGTTGTGTACATTGTTTTAGGTTAGATCATAAGGGATTAGTAGGTCTTAGTGGCCAAATAATCACTTAGCACTCCCTGACAATGGAAAAATATTTGTACTGTTGTGCAAAATCCAGAGTAAAATGTAGGCATCTACTCTTAACAGGCATCCAGGGTCTTTCCATCACCTTCTATGGGGGAGTATTCCCATTATGAGAACTCTGGATTGGGGGTTCCTCCAGTCTCTAGTCAACCAATACACCTGTTAGTTTGTTTTTTTATGATTTTTAGTGTTGTTCCACATTTTCTCTCACTCTGCCTAGGACCTTCTAATGTGAACTCTTCCAGAAAAGTTAACAGTGGCAGCTGGGTACCATCTAATTCTTTGGGTCTCAGGATCATGGAAACTGATATTTGGACAGTCAAATAATTAGTTGAACTAACTGCATCTTTCCTCTGAAAAGGGAGAGATCAATAATTGCATCTTAGATGGCTGCTTATGAGTTTTTGTTCCTTGTTTTAATTTAAGGAGAATATTAGTTTTAAGAGAGACAATGACAACACATAGACACAGGCATGTACAGATGAGTCAGCCTTTCTTGATATGTCATTATTTATTGATATAAAGTTTGTTACACATTTATGAGTGTCACTTGATTTGTTTCTCTTTTCAGCTGAGCCTAACATGCATGGTTCTTGCGGAGTAGAGTGCTTGAGAAGCAAATCATGAAGGAATATGGAGAGTGGACTTCTGCCTTATGACAGTTGGATGGATTCTTCTTCTTTCGATACCCTAAGTCAGATATGGCCACATGGTTTACTCCTTTGGCTTCTGGATGTGAAACTTTTGATTCTTAGAAGCTGTCTGGAGCAAATGGACACAATAAATCTTAAAACTGCAGCTCTAGGGACCAAAATCACCTCTTGAATTTCTTTATGCAGCTTATCATGCAGCTTAGACAAAATGGCTTGATCCTGCCAGAGGCCCAAGGTTATAGTGTATATATGAATGAGATAGTTTACATAAGAAAGGATTGATTTTGGACTATTAAGAATTGTGCTTAGGATCTGACTGCAGATCCTAAGGGATTTAGGGATTTTAGGGATTTCTTCTACCTATTGGCGGAAGATAATATGTGATAGAAATCTCCGTTGATATGTGTGTTTAGAGATGTATAAGTCTATTGCTTTCAACCATTTAATTGCATCTGTTAAATGTGTAGTTGAAATTGCCTGTGATAAGGCTTAGAAAAGGTAAACCCCAGCCAGTGCTTTGAGAGCACAGGTCATTTGTAGTTGAAAAGATTTGCCACTTGATTTGTTGACAGGCCAAATAACAACAAATTATTCTTTTGGCTTTTTGTAGTCTGAGTTAGCAGTTTGTGCCTAAAACTGGACAAATCTGGAACCATGAAGGCATTCTCCCCTCTAGGATTAAATGTGAAAAGGAGACTGTGGGACGCAAGAAATGTCTGCTAGGTGACCACTTGGATCAGCTTGTTGAGTGGAAGTAGGAGAAATGCAGCAATAAAGAGACAGGTTGAGTTTGGTCATTGACACCCATGGACCTGGTTCACAGGTATTAGAGGAGAGAAGAGAGTGGGTTGGCTGGTCTTTAGTTTAAAGTTGTGTGAAACTGAAGCCTATGTCATGACCTAGCCCAAGGGGGTTAAGATTGGTGGGAAATAGAACAGAAGGGGCCTTGAGGCTAAGCTAGGTAGTTGCCGTTGAGTTGACTAGAACCAGACCAGATGAAGATAAAACTTTTGAGTCTGTGAATTGGTGCAAATTGCTGCTCACTTTATGAATGGCCTTCCCTGTTTTGATTTTTCTCATGGATACAGAGCCACAAAGTTTGAACTGGAATGAAGGTTCTTCATATCAGAGAACATATTGTTTCCTCAGAGCACTGGGCTGATATAAATGGGCAATATAGAAATAGGAACCCCAAAATAGGGAGAGGTAAAGGCAAGAAGTGGCTGGATTACAAACTTTCAGAGGTGGAAAAAGATCAATAGGATTAAGGTGTAGATGTTCACATAGTTTCAATTATTAAGCATAGAGTATTTTTGTTCTAGTAACTTATAGAATATAAGGTTTCATGGGACTGGTATATTTTCAGTAATAAGTGTGTTACTTATATCATGCTAATGCAAATATTAATTTGCATTTTGTTTTTGGTTAAAATGTGTGCATGGATATAGCACTGTGTATAGGTGTAAAGTTGACAAGGGTGGTCTTAGAAGACAGCTTCTAAGAATCCAACGTTTTGTTCCCCTTGTCCTTTCTAAAAACCAGAGAAGTAAACCATACAGTCATATTTGACCAAAAGGATAAATCCATCCAACTGTCATAAAGCAGAGGTGAGACAAGCCTCACTCTCCATCTTCCTTCATGATTTGTTTCTCTAGCACCCCACTCCTCAAGAACCATGGTGTGTTAGGGTTAAAAAGAGAAACAAGTTACATGATTTTATGTCAACTAGACTCCCCAAGCTAGGGGTGGTCAAACCTGTCAAGCAGGACACAACTTGATGAACTTCCTTGAGGGTGTGGACTTCATACAAAGTTGACCCAAGAAGTTCCCCTCTTTCTTTGCCTTTCCCTGCCTGATTACTGGCCACGCTGAGAACTGCCAGAGCCCTGCCATGTTTCCACCACCCTTGGATCCACAAGCCTCTGTAACTACTGGCCTGTGATCTTCCTGCATTCAGAATCATAGCATGTGGCTGTTTGAGTCTGAAGAGTAACTATGAACTAGTGTTGGGCTGTGGAATTGAATTGGACTAGGCTGTGATGCTTCCTTGATATGTGTGGTAGTTATATAATTTGGTATAAATTTGAGGATTAAGAGTGTAGGGGTGGAGTTTAAACTGTCCATCAGAATGTAGCCAATGAGGCCTCTGTGAAGGCCTGGCTTTCTCCTGAGCATTTTTGGAACGCCTATATTCCTCCTTGAAGGCAGGAGACGCTCCCCCTCTCCCTCTGCTCACTCCCTGAAAGACATCCCTGTTGAAAAGCCACATGGAGAGAAATTGATGGCAATCAAAGCCTCAGAGCTGAAGGAACATGGAGACTCCTGGCAGCACTGAGATGTTTGCAATGCCATTGGATCCACAATAGTTTCTATCCACTGGCCTGTGAGCTTCCAGCCTTGAGTGTCACTGCATGTGTTTCATGAGTCTGAAGAGAACTTTATAGATTGGTGTTGGACATGTGGGCTAATATCAGGCTTGATCTGGATTGGCTTAGGCTGTTTTCTCAGTGTTCAGTTTTTCTTGTTTATAAAGCTCTTTCTGATACACATGAGTGTCTATGAATTTGTTTCTCTAGTCTACACAGACAAACACAAAATTTAGCTTCTTTTTGATAAAGTTATTTCTGAGTGTGGGTCTTTAGTCATCTTAGACTAACACAGCAGCAAAGGGTTTGTTGAGATACATAGCTTTTAAAAGGATAAGGGAGAGCAAAGGAAACTCACAAAGGCATAGTTGGTGACAGATCAATACATCACAAATATAGGTCGGACACACAGAAGCAGGTAAAGGACCACATTTGGAACACTGACATTATGTTAGCTCGAAGGGCATGCTAGATTGGGCCAGGGGAATCAGGCCAAGACTCATAAGGTATGATTCATGATTATGCAACCCCTTGCACCATGACCTGAGATTTTAAGAGCCCCAATGCTACTCACCAAAGTAAGATATAGAATATTGTCTTTGTGGACTAAAGTATTGACCTTAGTATACCCTGAAACTGGTTCTAATCTATTAGACTCAGCAACTGAATCCTTCAAAGTGTTTGATAATCCTAAGTGGTTTTAATAACCTTACCCATTGTATAATTGATCATATTTGTGAATTCTTGCAGCAATTTTTACAATTCACATAAAATATAATTTATCAAGCCTGTATACATTTGAAGGTATATTTCTATTTTTCTCCAGTACAAATACAACCTGTATGTCTATCCATGCATTTTCTCATAAAATTCAAGGGAAAAAAATCTACTTCCACAGAGTTGACTCTCGCTCATATAGACTTTATCTAGGTTGTTCAAGGTATTAAATCTTTATTAGAACAGAAAACCTCATCTTTATCCCTCAGAGCAGTCTGAGCAACTGACCTTGCAGCTAGCAGTCCAACACTTACCAGATAGAATCACCAGAACTTCTTCGTAGATCACTATTACTGCAGCGCAGTGTGTGTAATGATTTTTGCCTCTATTGCCTTTAGCCCCTATACTCTATTGCATGGTCTCAATTTGTCCCAGTGCTGATGGTGTCCATTTCAATCACTTGCTTAATGCGACATCTGCCAGACTTCTCCACTATGATGTTCTTTGTAATAAGTTTTTTTTTTTTTACAAAAAAAGAGGCACTTTGATACTATTACATGTACTACTACTCTTCATCAAATATTTCATTACTAACACATTAATACTAGTTTGGGTCATGTTTTCTATTGTACTTGGTGGGTCAAAACCCATGAATAAGAATAGCAGATTTTGTTGCTAAGCCCTGGTGGCATAGTGGTTGAGTGCGGTACTGCGGCCCATTGGCTTGGAGGTTCAAATCCAGCAGCAGCTCTCAGGGAGCAAGGCTGGGTAGCTTCCACAATCACCAGAGGGCAGTGATGCACCTCTCAAAAAAAGAATAGCAGATTTGACCATGGTAGCTGCCCATCGTTGAATGCAAAACATATTCCAAGCTCTTTCTTCCTTTTTTTTTTTTTTAAATCTCAACCTAACCCTGAAGATCTTGAGATCTTTGGAAAAGATGGCCCGTCTAGCTAGTTCCTTATATATTAGCATTCTGTGTTCTATGCTTGTGGCTATGATCACATTTTGGAGGGCATTTTCTGTTCCTGGATTAAGGTCTACCTAAGTAGAGGATGTGAACCAAGTCGCCCAGCCTGTTACATGGGAGCATCTTTAAGATTGCTTTACTAGGAGGTGTGACTTAAAATGAATCCTTTGTTTTCATTGTGGTATGGTCACTACAGTCAACAAGCCACATTCTCACCAAAGCCTTTTCCCAGTGTATAAGAGCCACATGGGACACAGAGAAATTGCTGAATCATTGGAAGAGTAGATCCAAGATCTGTGCATGAAATGGCCAAGGCTACCTAGACTAAATGCACCAGCAACCAGCCCTGAGTCTATGGGGCTCACTGAGTCCTCATCAGATGGGGACTATAATACAGAAAAATAGGTGTACTGGCTTCCTGGCCCACAGAGGCAGGAGCCAAGGGACCACTTGGTTGAGCAACTGAGGACCAAAAAGAGATTTGGTGGATGGCTGAGGAGAAATGTTGCTATGGACCAATATTTATATCCTTACTGTTTGTTGATCTTGACTTGTGTTAACTAATTAGCTTCTCTGATAAACTCTAGTACTCATTAGTATGGTCTGTGACTTCTGTGTGGCCATTACAACCAATTGTTGAACCCAGTGTAGATGGAGAGTGCTGTGGGAGAAAAGGTTGCTATCAGTGTGGGTCAGGAAAGATGGACCATGGAGGCATATCTGAAAACTGACGCATGGCAATGGGGAAGCCAAAGCAGGTCAGATATGTCCATCCCCACACCATGAACAGCAGAGACCTTGTGCCTCTGGGTAGATACATATTGCTCTTGGGTATCATTACCCTCAGGTCCTGTGAGGAGAGCGCTCGAGAATATTTGTACTTTGTTTTCACTTACACACCTGCGTATATACTACTTCTATATCTAATGCAATCTGTCTGCATTGAAAGTCTTGCACTACAGCATTCATTCTAGTGTTTATTCAGTGGCTTTTCTGCCATTTGAGAACTTGACTCCCAATACCTTATGGTATAACTAATACAAACAGACCAAAAAACCTCATTATCATTCAGTCAGTGCTGACTCGTAGCAAGCCTGTAGGACAGGGTAGACCTGCCCTGTGAATTCCAAGACTGCAACTCTTTGCAGCAATAGAAAGTCCTGTATTTCTCTGTGGGGTCCCCTGGTGGTTTGGAACTGCTTACCCTGCGCTACACTACCAGGACTCCATCGGGAGGCATAGGGTGACTAAGACTGGAATTTTGTTCCTTGTGTGTAAAACGTTTACAAGTTACGTGTTAATAAGAAAGAAAGAAAGAGGACTGAGTTTTTATCAAATTTTTATCCAATGTCAAGTACACTCAACTCAGAATAAACACAGTTTGTTTTTAAAATCCCATGAGGTTTTTTTTTTTTTTTGTATTTTCCTGGAAAGATGTTTAATCATACTTTTCCCCCCTCATTTTCTATATTTGTCAACTGGTTTCTGGCACTAGTGACACATGTGAATATAGTGTTATCCAGACTGTAATACTTATTTCTGGTGGTGGTCAACTGACTGGAGACTGGCAGCGTTTTCATGATGTTTTATTACATTACTAGTAATACTTTTGGTCTTTCATCATTATTAATTCATTTAGTATTCATTGTGATAATACTGATCATAATAAATTTATTTCAGATTCATGTAGATGTCATATTTTATTCACTGCTATAGGATATTCATTGTAATTCAGAACTAATTAATATACCATTAAAATAAAGTGTTACTTACATTTTTCATTTTAAACGTAAAATGTCTAGCAGTTCATGACATATTGTATGAGTATTCAGAATCCCAGTGGTAACCCAAGTATCTGTAGATTTCATTTTCTTCAAGCAGTGAGTAAAAGGGCAACATAAAAATGTGTATTTTAACACTTAAGTTAAAACTTAGCAGTAAGTTAACTACAAGTTATTTTTATTTTCTACTTTTTATTAAGATATATAGTTTTTATTTGTTATGTATTCTTATTTTTATATATACTAATGCTAGTAACTCTAAAAACATCCTTCCTTTGGGTATGAGTTACCTGTTAGCATTATAACCAGGAGAGATGAGAAGGAATAACTCAAAATAATTTGATGTTTTTTACCACATTATTATCAAATAATCTGTTTTTCTACTTTCTGTATTTCTAATGTCAATCATAAATAAAGGATAGGCCCAAACTAAATACACTATCTCAAGAGGAAGAACTAGTTTCGTCTGTGTACCTATTCATATTTTATCTTATTTACAACTAATTCATGTTGGAGAATGTGCTTTTCAGCATTTTAGCAGACTATTCTTAAAAGGTAGAGGAGAGATCTACTACAGGTGAATTGAATGTTAATGTCTTTTTTAAAGGGGGTTAATTAACCATAAGTAAGTTTCATCCTACTCAAAGATTGTACTTCACATCATTTTTATTGAATGGCATTATTTTCTTCTTCCTAAATTTGTGCACTCCGTCTTCTTTGAGTTGTCTGTTCTACTGGATTTCGAGTTGCTCTGCTTTTTACTATTGCCATAAATGACATTTTATATCTTCTACTATACATCATTTTATCAGTTACAAGAGATTTAATGGGTGGGGGAGAGGAAATCCCTTCTAACTCTGATACCCCTTGGAAGAGTTATATTATTTCCCTCAGCTTCATAGCATTTATGATGGCTTAGATATAGTCCCTCTTGATGCCTTCTTCTTAGCTTCAATGACACTGCACTGCAAGTCTCTTAGGCCTTGGTTCTTCTTTCATTGTACTTATTTGACATCTCACACTGTAAATCTTTCTAAACCAGAGATTATGAGCTATTTAAGAGTATGTGTGAAGGTTACAATGCTAACATTCATAGATTCCTGTATCCCTTAATAATTACGCATAAAATTTTGAAATTAGCTAAGAATTGCCTTGACTTTTTCCTTGACTTCACCTAAACTTTTGTAAGTCATTTACAAACCTTCCTCCTTTCCTTCTTTCCTACCTTCCTTCTTTCTTCCCTCCCTCCCTTCCTTTGTTCATTTGTTCTTTTCTCCAAGTATTTCTTCCACAAATACATCACAGTCATTAAGTGATGCATGATAGAAAACATTTCCCAGTGTGGGAAATAGCTCCGCTGGGGGGCTTGGGAATGATCCAGGAGGCCTGCAAATGAAGATACTCACATTTTGTCTTCGATTATGTGCTGTTGTACAAAAGTTTTTAATTGCCAGAGAAAGTGTCAAGTAATATATATTTTAAAAGGGAGTGGTAGACAAAATAAGTTTGTGCGCTTGCGCTATAAAAGAACACTAGCAACAAGACACGATTCATGTGTTATCTGCTCATTTTAATAAATCAAATTCTGCCAATGCTTCTGAGGCCTTTGTGTATACCGCTCACATTCAACATCCTCTTCCCTAGCCATCTCAGCTTTTCATTGGGTAAATGTTTTTCTTTTCATCTTCATTGGTGGATTATCTTACCACGAAAGCAGGTTCAGTTTCAGCCTTGACGTGTGTCAAAGGCCATAGTCTCAGAGGTCCCATTAGTCTCTCTAAATAAGTAAGCTTGGTCTTCTTTATCAATTTGAGTTTTTAAAAATATTTTTACCTTGTCCTATTCATGTGATTCTTTTCAGAGGACTTCGTTGTGGTAGTCAGGTACCATCTAGTTATTTCAATGTCAGGATTTGGAGACTGATGTGTGTGTGTGTGTGTGTGTTCTATTTGTCCATTATTTTTTGTGTGTGTGGCATCACTGTCCTGGTGGGAGTAGGAAGCCCAACCTTGCTCCTGGAGAGGTGCTGTTGGATTTGAACTATCAACCCTGTGGGCCGCAGTCCCACACACAACCACTAAGCCACCAGGGCTCAGCCTCTATTTGTCCATTATATACAAGCTTCTTGAACTTGAGTCATAGCCTTTTGATCTTGATCCCAAGTGTACCTGTACTTCCTTAATAACCACGTCGACTATGAACTGGGAGTTCTGCCTTGCCATTGGCGTGGACTGTTGGTGTCATGTAGTTGGTTCCGAGTCATAGTGACCCTGTGCACAACGGGACAAATCACTGCCTGGTCCTGCACCATCCTCACAACGGTTCCTAAGCTTGGATCCTTTGTTGCAGCCACTGTGTAAATCTATCTGGTGGAGGAACTTCCTCTTTTGCACTGCCCCTCCACTTTACCAAGCGTGAGGTTCTTCTCCAGAAACTGGTCTTTCCTGAAAACATGTTCAAGGTATATAAGGCAAAGTCTTGCCATCCTTGCCTTTTAAGGAGCCCTGTGGCCTGAATTCTCCAACACAGGTAGGTTTGTCCTTTTAGCCATCCAGAGTACATTCAATATTCTTCACCAGCACCACTGTTCAAATGTACCTGTTCTTCTATGGTCTTTCTTATTCAGTGTCCAACTTCCACATGTATATGAGGCAGCTAAAGATACTATAGGTAGGTGCACCTTAGTCCGCCAAGTAACGTGCTTGCTCTACTAAAGAGGTTTTGTGAAGCCGATTTACCTAATGCAACATGTCTTTTGGTTTCTTAGCTACTGCTTCCATGAGCATTGATTGTGGGTTCAAGTAAGACAAAATCTTTGACAACTTAAACCCTTTTCTCCATTTTCATGATGTAACCGATTGGTCCCGCTGCAAGAATTTTGGTCTTCCTTACATTGAATTGTAATCTGTACCGATGGATACAAACCTTTATCATGATCAGCAAGTGCTTCCATTCCTCTTCACTTTCAGCAAACAAATCGTGTAATTACCATACTGAAGGCTGTTAAGCCTTCCTCCAATCTTCATGCCACATTCTTCACATAATCCAGCTCCTCTGATGATTTGCTTGGCATATAGTTTGAACCATGTATGATGAGAAGATACAACCTTGATATACACCTGTCCTGATTTCAATATATGTGGCATTCCCTTGTTATGTTCACAGAGCATCACTTGATCCATATATAAGTTCTTAACGTGAAGAATAAAGTGTTCTGGAATTCCCATTCTTTACATCATTTTTGGGTTTTTTTTAATGTTTTTTGTTTTTTGGGGCAATCATTGCCCTCTGGTGGTCATGGGAGCTACCCAGCCTTGCTCCTGGAGTGCTGCTGCTGGATTTGAACCACCAAGCCTGTGGGTCGCAGTCCCGCACTCAACCACTACGCCACCAGGGCTCAGCCCTGGAATTCCCATTCTTCTCAAGGTTATCCACAGCTTATTTTGGTGTGCACAGTTGAAGACCTTTACACAGTCAATGGAACACAAGTAAAAATCTTTCTGATATTGTCTGCTTTGAGCCAACATCCACCTGACATCAGGAATGCCATCCCTTATTCCATGTCCTCTTTTGGATCTGGCTGCAACATCTAGAAGTTCTCTCTCTAAGTACTGCTGCAACCATTTTTTGGAGGATCTTAAACAAAATTTACTTGTATGTGCTATCAGTGATATTGTTTTATAGTTGAGCATTCTGTTTGGACCATCTTTTTTAAAGTGGGCCAAATAGGGATCTGGACCCGTCAGTTGACCAAGTAGTTGTCTTCCCAATTTCCTGGCATACACCAGTCAGTGCTTCCAGCTTCTTCAGCTTTCTGAAACATCTCAGTGGGTGTCTCATCACTTCCTGAAGCCTTGTTTGTGGCTAATGCATTCAGTGCAGTTGAACGTCTTCCTTCAGCACCCTTGGTTCTTGCTCATGTGTTGTGTCCTGAAATGGTGGCCTGTCAATTAGTATTTTGGGGTACAGTGACTGTATTCTTTCCATTTTCTCCTGAAGCTTCCAGCATCGTTCAAGATTTTGCCTCTGGAACCTTTGGATTGTGGTGTTGGAGTACATTTGACTGCTAAAAGGACAAACTTACCTGTATTGCAAGAAGTAAGACCTTAGTGCTCTTCAGAGGCAAGGATAACAAGATATTGTTTTACATACTTTGGACAGGTTTTCAGGAAAAACCAGTTCCTGGAAAAGGACATCATGTTTGATAAAGTGGAGGGGTGGCAAAAAGAGAAAGGCCCTTGATAAGATGAATTGACCCCGTGGCCACATCAGTGGGCTCAGGCACAGAAATGAGCATGGTACAAGACAAGGCAGTGTTTGACTCTGTTGTACATAGGGCACTATAGGCTGAACCTGACTCAATGCCCTAACAATGACAACAACAGCAGCAAAGAGATTTTGTGCATTAGATTTACTTAATACATGCTATCATTCGTTCTCTTGATTGCTTTGCAAAAGATTAGCAGACTCATCAAGTAGAGTGTTTTGAAGATAACTTGTGTAAGAAGTGGTTAAAATTTTGAAAATGAAAGGGAAGTTTGACCTCTACCTTATGGCAAACAGCTTTGGGCTGATCCTGGACATTTACGTCTCTCCTCCCACATCACTGAAATTAGGCAATGTATAACATTAATGTCATCACTTTTTCAGAGACATTTCTCATAGTATTGAAAGCATACAAATGACACACCTTTGCTACAACAAAGGTTGAATGTGAGAAATAACAGAGATTGCCCTTCCTTTCTCTCTCATTGTTTTCTTAGGGTTTCTCACCCATCAGAGGCCTTGAGCTTCTTTTCAGATGAGTGGGGCATTTCCGTGGTCCTTCCTCCTGGAAATTTCAGTTGTTACATGAAACATGTACCACAAAAACTATGCCACAAAAATGTGCTGATCCCGCACAATCATTGAAAACAAATGTGTGCATTAGCAAAAGTGGTGAAGAAAGCTGATGGTGCCTGGCTATCAAAAGATGTAGTGTCTGGTATCTTAAAGGCTTGGAAGTAAACATGTGGCCATCTAGCTCAGAAGCATCAAAACCCACATGGAGGAAGCACACCAGCCTGTGTGACCACAAGATGTTGAAGGGATCAGATATCAGGCATCAAAGAACTAAAAATTATATCATTATAAATGATATCATTTTAAATCATTATACAGATTGAGGCCCCAAAACTCATCAATAGGTGAAGTGGCATCCCCTTACAGAGGGGTCACAGGGAGGAGACAAACCAGTCAAGGTACAGTGTAGCAACAATAAAATAGGCAACTTTCAAAAAAAATTTTAAAAAAAGAAATAGGCAACTTTCCTCTAGTTCTTAAATGCTTCCTCCTGTCCATTATCATGATTCCAATTCTACCTTACAAATCCAGCTAGACTAGGAGATGTACAAAGGGAATTTATGACAGATAATCATTAGAGGACCAGTGATGAGAGTGGGTGATACCAGGAGGATAGACGAAAAATGGAGTAGAAAGGGGGAAACAAATGCAGGGATCTACATATAAGCTCCTCCCTGGCTGAGCCCCAGTGGTGTAGTGGTTGTGCACAGGACTGCGGCCCACTGGGATGGAGGTTCAATTCCGGCTCCCAGGAGCAAAGGCTGGGCCTCCTACTCCCACCACCTGAGGGCAGTGATGCCTAAAAATAAAAAAAATTAAAAAAAAATAAGCTCCTCCCTGTGGTACAGACAAGAGGGAAGTGGGTTAAGGGACATATCAGACAGTGGATGATATGACAAAATAATGATAATTTGTAAATTATTAGTGGTTCATGGGGGATGGGAAGGGAGGGGAAAGATGAGGAGCTTATCCTGGGGGCCTAAGTGGAAGGAGGACGCTTTGAGAAGGATGATGACAACAAATGTGCAAATGTGGACTGCATACAATTGATATGTGTATTTGTGTTAGGTGAGGTAGACTAGAGAAACAAAATCATAAGCACAGACATATATATAAGCGAGAGGTTTATATACAAAAGGAATGGAATATTATTGATAAAGTATCCCAACCCAGCCCAGTCCAAGCCCATAAATCCGATATTAACCCATATGTCCGATACCAATCCATAAACCCTCTTCAGATTCACAAAGCATATGCAATGACAAGAGGACAATCACAGGCGAGTGGGTTCAGATTCTTGTGTATCCAGTGGTAGGAGAAGCATCCCAGCACTGGCAGGAGTCTCCATGTGGTTTTTCTGGCTTCAAAGCTCTGGTTTCATGCGGGTAAGCCCTGTCTCTTCTACTCCGAGATGTCTCACAGGGAGCCAAACTTCTGTCATGTCAGCTGCAATGTCTCCCAAGGACCGAGTCTTATGTTTTGTCAGTAGAGTGTCTCCAAGAGGGAAAAATTTCCCAGAATTCTCAGGAGATAGCCATGCCCACACAGATGTTTCATTGGCTATCTCCAGATTGGCAGGCTAGACTCCACCCCTACACTCTTAATCAAATTGACCCCAGAGTACATGGCTGCCACAGTATTGAACATAAGAGTTGGATGAGCCCCCAATAAAATATTTTTTAAATGTGCTGAAAAACTCAGCTTATACACCAGTATATATGGTATTTTTGAGGTAGATTGATGATTATAATTATACTTTATTCTGTGGCATCACCTTCCACTAGCTTACCTAGTATTTATTCAACAAATAGCTACAGAGTATTTGTTTTGAGTCAGACACTGTGAAGTTACTGGGAATATAATATGGGATAGGTGCTGCCTTTCAGTAGTAAGAGACCATTGTTAAACAATCATTAAATACTATGAAGAGCTCTAAGGATACATAAGGAAAGACCTGAAGTGTCTGGAGTATCAGGGAAGCCTCCCTTGAGGAAAGAATTTTAAACTGTTCTCTCTCCAATTTGGAGTAGAAGAATATGTGCCTAGAATATTGTTTACTCAATTTTCTTCTAACATGTGCTGCACATAATCCAAGCATACAAAAATAATGAAATATTTTCTTCCACTCCTAATTATCTAGAGTACTAGCACATTCTTGATTATTTCCATCTAATTTTATTGCATCGAACAGTAATCTTATCATGGTGTCTTTCCCATTAACAGATAATGGGAAAGTTATATTATTTCTCTGTATTACACCTTATTTAGTCTTACTCATTTGGGTGAATTCTCTCCAATGTTCATTTGCTCTCTATTATATATCTAGGTCAATGTGTGAAGCTGATGCACAAATATTTGTTCTTTGTTTTTTTTTTCACTCTTATGGATACCAATTATGCTAAATAACTTCCCCCCCTAATTATCTAGAATTATAAATTAATTCCTTGGATATTATCAATGGTCAACCTGCTAGTCTGCTCTCCAAAAGGTTGTAGGTTTGAGTCAAGCCAGAGATGTCATGGAAGAAAGACCTTGGGGAAACTCAGGCATGACAACCCTCTGAAGCACAGCTCTACTCTGACACACATGGAGTTGCCATGTGTCAGAGTCAACTTGATGGCAACTGGATGTTTTCCTACAGCTTATCTGTTGGTTCTATTCGCTTTCTCTACAACCACCTTTAGGGAGCCCTCCTGGTATAGTGTTTATGTATGGGCTGCTAGCCACAAGGTCACTAGTTCTGAACAACCAGTCACTCTGCAGCAGAGAGATGAGGCTTCCTCTCCTTTAAAGACTTCTAGTCTTGGAAACCCACAGGGGCAGGTCTACCCTGCCCTCAAGGGTAACTATGAATCAGAATCAAATCAATGGCAGTGAGTTTGGGATCAATAACTTTTGTAGCATTATCCAACAATTTTGTTGTTTGAAATTATTTTTCCATTTCATTTTCCTTAAGGAAATGTATCTACTTGATTTAAAATATAATGAAAAAATAATTCTGAAGGTATCAGAAAAGTAAAAATAAATTTTTATTCTTTATTTATTCAGCAAATATGAAGTGCTAAAAAGATACCAACTAGAATGCTGGAAATGACATTGATCTATATAGTCCACATCAGTATCCTATACACTATCATTGAACTAATTGATGAGAGGGATTAAAAATACTAAAGACTAATAAAATTAAGGAGACCTGTCTTTACTGATTTTTTCTTGCAATAAATCATTAAAGTCCAATAGAATTTCTTATCTTTTCATAAATCCCAGTGCCTCCTTTAATTTAAATGGACATCCTGAGAAGTCTATTAAAATAGGCATTGCATGATGGATTTGTTTTACTTGGTGAAAATTCATTTGATTCTTGAATTAATTGTAATATGCATATGCTTTATATGTTGGAATCTTTAGACAGTAAATTCAAATAATTATGTTTTTAAAATAATGACAAAATAGCATATTTGCTTCTTTTTCCCTAATAAAAATTGCTATAAAATTAATTAGGTTGCAAAACAAGTGATTATAAAAATTAAAAAGTGAAGCTGTTGAAAGCACACGGCCTCTTGAAGAAAGGTTAATTTTAAAAATCATTGCTCATGATTTTTAAAATGCTTTATTATTTTAACATGACTTAAAATTACATTGCAAGTATAATGATCATTTTTAGAAGAAATGAAGGATTAAGTTTAATTGAGTGACTTTCTTTAAAGTTATGTAAGTTATTAATGAACTGTTTAAAAATTTTTTTGTTAGTGTTGTAGATCAATTTAGGAAGAAGGAAAATGATGCAGCAATTAAAATCCAGAGCTGGTTTCGAGGATGTAAAGTTCGGGCATATATCAGGTATACTCTTCTTGTCATGAAAACCTGAGATCTTTTTTAAGATCTTCAGAAAATGTAATGTAGTCATATATTTTTCATATTAAATAAGCTCTTATTTCATTTTTTATGAAGTTGGTAAATTGTATGATAACTACTTAAAATATGTCATTGGGTAACATACTATTTCATTAGTTTTCCATAATATATCAAAAAACTAAAATTATATAGAGCATATCTCTACTTTTAAAAGCTCCCAACATTAAAAAGCTACTTGATCAGATCTCTTCCCTCAAGTGTCATTACAACCTGAACCCACTGTCATCGAGTCAACACTAATTGATGGGGCAGAATGGCTCTGTTGTAAATCTTTATACAGGTGACTTCAACTTTCTCCCTTAGAATGACTAGTTAATTCTAAACACTGAACTTTTGGTTAGCAATGCAACACTTAATTCACTGAGCTGCTATATAAGATGGCTCAAAATGACTAGGTTGCATTAGTTGTAATACATTCATTGGCTGGTAAGGAAATCATCTCAATCCTTTCCAACATGAAGTTAGCAGATGACAAATGATGTTTGAATAGTTAATTCTCTCATCAAGTAGATTCCAACTCAGAAATTCTACAGGACAGAACAGTGCTGCCCCAGGTGGGTTTTTGAGTCTGTACATCAGGGGTACTTAATCGCGATCTACTTGTTGATCACAAATGTAGTTTTGGTAGATCGCATGGCATTAAAAAAATAGATGTAGGTCTATCATAAATCCCATCATTTAATTGACAGACAGTGCAGCCAATCAGATGCAATCTTAGATGTCAAACGCATATGCAAACAACTACACTAAGTGCAAAAAAACTGAAAAGCTAAGTTATCGCCAATTTTTAGACTTTGGGTTTTTTTCTTTTAAATGTGAGAAAGGGTATTAAAATGATGGGGTGGGGGTGGGGCTGGACCAAGTAAGAAGACAAAAATGTATCACTTTCATATGGAATGGAAGATTTTAACACTACAACCTGACATTCAGCTGAAGTCCAGAGCACATGAACAGCTCTGGAACTTACAGAGGAAAAGTACCCAAACATGAGAAAATGTGCTACCTCCTTGACTGCATTATTCGGCTCTACTTATTTGAGTCAGCCCTTTACCACATAAAGATCGTGAACTCCAAGTATCATTTCACCATGACTCATGATCATTTAGAAATATCCTTGAGGCTGGCTGTCAGCAGCGACTGGCCGGTCTATGCATCCCTGATTCAGTCCATTCAATGGAATTCATCAGAGTAAAATCAGGTAATGTCAAAAAATGTACATAGTTAATTGTGTTGTGTTGTGGACTATGGACTCGTGGTTATGTAAGGTACATAGACATTCATTGAACATTGTAAAGAATTCTCAATGCATTTATGAATAAATATAATAAATAAATAAAATGCATGTTTTGCATTTTGACTTGATCATTTTATAAGTAGCTCGCATGCTGAAAAAGTGTGAGCAGCCCTGTTGTACATTTTATGGGAGTAGAAAGCGTGGTCTTTCTCCTGTGAAGTTGTTGGTGCTTTGGGATTGCTGACTTTGCAGTTCGTAGCCTAACTGAAGTAAAGCCCTATCTTTAATTTTCCCATATTTTAGTTCCTTTCCCTGCAGATCTAACAGTATATCTTCTTAGGTAAGGTGGAAGAAGAATATATCTCATCCATCAAAATTCAGATAGTAGATTAGGAATTGCATCTAATATTTTATCAATAAGGCTAGCATAATCATTGTTCTGTATCTCTTTTAGCAAGTTCTGTATCTCTTTTAGAACTATGTCCAAAATCACTTATAATGTTTTGGCACAGTAGGTCTAATGACCTGTGTACACTTTGCTCTCTAAAAGTAACCTTGTTTTCTAAAAGTAACATCATCTCCTTCTCTATGACTTTTCTCAATGCCACATAACTCTTTCCCATATATATTCTTTATTTGATAATCAGCTCACTAATGAAAAAGCATTTAACACATCTCTGAGCTAAG
The DNA here is from genome assembly GCA_004026705.1 of Nesogale talazaci. NCBI lineage: Eukaryota > Metazoa > Chordata > Mammalia > Afrosoricida > Tenrecidae > Nesogale > Nesogale talazaci. The sequence goes on along the minus strand of PVJH01006007.1, from coordinate 37,011 downwards.
CCTTTTTAAAAAGCCACCTAAATCTTTATTTCAGTCATAACTTGTGAAAGTAATGTGAATATCTTGAGGTCAGTTCCTACTTAAATGCTATATGTTCACAGTTACCTAATCTATATCTTTTAAGAATTTTAACACCACCACCACCCAGTGGTGATGAGCAACACATACATGGGTGATGGGAGGTAGTGGATGGTATAAGATAATAATAGTTTATAATCTGTGAAGGGGTTTTGAGGGCGGGAAGGTTGAAGAGGGAGGGAAAAAATGAGGAGCTAATACAATGGGTTCAAGTAGAAAAAAAATGTTTTGAAAGGATGATGGCAACTTATGTACAAATGTGCTGGACACAATGGATGTGTGGACTCTTATAAGAGCTGCAAGAGCAAAGAAAAAAGCCGCAAGAGCTTCCAATAAAATGATTTATTTAAAAAGAAGAGTTTTATATTTCCTTAGGTAGGTGGATTTGAAGTGTGAAGAACAGGCTCCTGGTTTAGCCACTTACAAGTAAAAATGTATCCTTAAATTCACCAAATTTGACTGTAGATTGGAGAGCTGGAGGAATGTAAGAAAAGAGTAGAAGAGAAATGTTTCTTGATATATTCAATAGAATTGTTCCCACGTACTTCTAATTATTCACCGCACCCGTTAGTAGCACAAAGTTTAAATGTTCAACTGCTAGCTGCAAGTCTGACTTCCCCATGAAAGGCATTCTTGTACACCTGGGGACCAGTGAGTTGAAAGTGACTGGAAAGCAACTAACAGCAGTAATGATTCACATCATTAGTGCCTGATCTGTTCTTCAACATGTCACCATCTCCTGTTTCACAGCCTCCATTAAATAGTATTTAAGAAGAAAAAACTTGGGAGATTGCTGAGAATTTAAAATAATGGTTTAATGTGACAAGCCCGGAGGAGACACTGAATTCTGTAGTTATCTATGCCGTTTCTACTTGTAGAAATGAGTAGCTACACCATCTGATAACTCTCCACCCTGTAAAAATGTACATAAACTTGACATTGACTTTGACTTATATGACTGAAATATGAGACACTCTTGTCTTAAGGAAAAAAATTAATACATGTTTTTCATTTCAGGTCTTTACACAAAGGAGTAACAATTATTCAAAAATGGTGGAGAGGTTTCTTAAACAGACAACATTATCAAGTAGTAGTGAAGGTAAATGTAGAATTTATGTAAGTTAGCATTTAAATGATATATTATAGCTTATTCACTCAATACATATTTACCATTAGAGTTTGAGAAATATTAATAGTAAATAGGGGCAAGATTTGACTTGATATTTAGTATGAGGCCTTTTCTAAGAATTGATTACTTACTTCTTTATATCCTAAATAAACCAAATATTTGACTTAAGTTGAAATACTTTTCACAGCATATAATAATATATTCATTGATGGTTGCTTGTCCTTTCTTAAATGATAAGTTTTTTGAGAACAGGTACTGTTTCTTGCTCTTTAAAAATTTCTTTTTCAATCAGACTATTCTATAAACAAGTCAGTATATATTGGTTAAATGGTTAAATTTTTCTTTATCTTTTGTTAAATGTTTCAAAATCTTAAATGACATGTATAAGGTAACTCGAAAGATACAGTATTGAAATGTACCCTACAAATTAATTCCACAAAACATGAAAGCAAAGCAATTATTCCAGTACTATTTACTATCATTTATTACTGAATTTTGAAATCTTTTGAAGATTTGTCATGATAAATGCAGCATGCCACAGACATCTGTTTATTTTGATAGACATGCAGAAATATATGATAGCTCACCAACTCTTACCTCAGGTAAAAGTTTTTGGAATTTCTTGACAAAGATAAATGTGAAGATCACAATGTCAGGGTTTCTAATCAGCAATCTCTTTTATTGTTACCAGTTCTATTTCTTTTTCTTCTTTTTTGTTTCACTCTTTTCTCTTGCAATTGTTGTCTTTCATCTTTCAGAACATATTGCTCCAATATTTTCTTTCCTGCATGGTTTCTGTGGAGAGGTCTGAGTTTATTATCTCATAACCTTTGTATGTTCCTGTTTTTTCCTCTTTACCTTCACTCTTTTTCCTTGAAATTGAATAATTTGACTGCTATCTGTCTTAATGTGGGTTTTTTGGGGGTGTTGGTGGAGTGGGGTGTAACCTGTTTGTTATTCTTTCTGCTTCTTGAATGGCTATTGTCTCCTCCTTTTTGTTATTGGGAAAACTTCTAAGAACTCTCTTAGTATTTTCACTGTGGGCTTATTTATTTCTTCCTGTCTTGGCATCCCAATAACTGAAATATTATTTCTCTTTGTCACATACCACATCATCCTCAGACTTTGTTCAGATTCTTTTTTTCTGTTTTTAATTAAAATCATTTTTTTTCTCATATCCCTGCCCTGGTGAGAGTAGGAAACCCAGTCTTCCTCCTGGAGAGCTACTGCTGGATTTGAACCATCAACCCTGTGGGTCGCAGTCCTACACACAACCACTGCACCACCAGGCCTCAGCTTAATTAAAATAATTTGGGGGGGGGCTTGTACATCATTTTTCACAATACATAAATACATATACTGTGCCAAGCACCTTCACATGCCTGCTGCCGTTATCATTCTCCAAATAATTGCTTTTCCACTTGAGCCCTTGATATCAGCTTCCCATCCTGTGCCCCCCTGTCCCTGCTCTCCCTACCCCCACCAACCCTCAATAATTTATAAATTATTATTGTTCTGTCATATCTTACACTGCCCGACCTCTCCCCACACACACTTCCTGTTTTTGTTTTATTGCTTCTTTCATTTGCTGAATTCTGCTTGTTTGTCTGTAAGTTCACTGAAGCCATTTTTATTTTTTTCATTGTATTGTTTGGATCTTGTACTGTGTTTTTTATTTCTGCTAACTTATTAATTAATTCTGAGTTCCCTTTGGTGTGAGATTTTCAGTATCTCCATTTCTTCTTTTACATTCCGGATTGATTCCCCAGGTCTCTTCTATGGCTCTCAACACCTCTCTCTTTCTGACAGTTCATGGGCTTCTTTTTCTTCCATTGGGTTTGGGTACTCTTCAGCTGTTGACTGTTGTTTCTTTCCATTTTTTTGTGGTAACTGCTGATGGCTGTTTGTGTGGCACAGTGGTCCAGCATTGATGATGGGGTGGAGGGGTTGGCTCTTTAGGTTAGAGGAGGGTCAGATAGCAGCTAGAAATCATACTGTGTAAAGATGAGGAGGAAGTAATAATTGGCCGGGGGTATAAGAAGAATAGGAGATCTGTGCTTGAGTAGGTTTTAATAAATCTATGGTATTCCTCATAGGAAGCCTTCCTGTTAAATATAGTAATTTTTGATGAGTTGGAAGAGAAGATTTTATGAGATGTTATTACTTGGTAGGTTATGAGGGTGTGTGCATTTTTGAGGTGGGGTTCTTGAGGTAATAATGGTTGGGGTAGGTGAGGAGTATATTAAGAAATCTATTGGAGTCATTTATCGAGGGAACCAGCCTCTAACACATTATCACAGGTACAGTAGGTGCAATTTTAGAGTGATAATAAGTAGAGATTATAGTAAAGTCCTAGAAATTATGAGAGATAGGAGATTTGAATAATGAATTCAGACATATTTCATGATAGCATGCTCACCTTCTGAATGGACATTCTCTCAACAGCCAGGTCCATGCATAACACGGGCAAGAGGCCAGGGGTTCCAGGGAGGGCGCCATGGGTAGCCAGAGAGAGCTGGAGGACTCCAGGGGCAGTGTGCCAGAGGAAGGAAGTTTATTGCTAAATCAAGGTTTAAATCTATTTCGTGGACATGATTTCAGGTAACCACATGTCACAGGAAGGGGCTATACAATAAGAATACACATCACAGGAAGGGGATGTACAATAGGCATAAGTGTAACAGGAAGGGAATGAGCTAGGGGTGTGCCCAGGAAAGGGAAGGACTAGGGGAATACAAGTGATAAGAAAGGTGGATCCCAGGTTCATGACCAGCGACCTAACCTTGATCATCCTTGAGTAGGCTTGAGCTCCCTGTCCCTCCTATTAGGAAGAAGTCTACTACTAGCCTTATCAGAAGGGAGTGGGCCCTATTTAGAGTGGGACAGGCTGTATAGCCTAATTTCTCTGGATGACTGATAACCCTTACATGGAATAACCCTTGACCCACTTCTTTTGACCTCCAAGTATATAGTCATTTGCCATGTGTAGCAAGCAGCTAAGTTTGGTGTATATTTGGGGGGGACAACTTGGGAGAAATCTTTCTGTTTCCCCAGTCACTTATTGACATGGCATATTAAATAGGGAGAGTGCAGCCAGTCTGTTATTTCAGCAGCATGCAGCTTCCTCGTTCCCAAGGGGGAAAGTACCGTATTGTGAAGCGGTATTGGGTTTCAGCACCTTTGAGGACTATTCACCCCCGTCACGCTGGTGCCACGGGGTGGAAATAAGTGATTGGAGTGGGGACCCATGGTGGGAAGAGGGGGTGCTTCCAATCAGGAGGAGGCCCTGATAAAGGCAGTAAGTCCCAGTGTCAACCAGATGCCTTGGGGGAGGGTGGGGTTGGAGCTTCCAAGAGACACTAGAATACTGAGTTCTGGTTCCTGTGGCAAGTAAAAAAGTTTTGTACCTTGGAAAACAAACAAGCAAACAAAACAAAAAACAAACATAAAAGCTAAGTTATTAGTAAATCACACAGAAAGTTCAAGTAGTGTTCCTTTTTCACCAGGGAAGAGGCTCACTGTTCGAGTTAGCTGAGAACTTCTATCTGACAGACAGTTGAACTATGCCCTTGAAAGGAGAGGGGTGAGGTTGGGGGTGGAGGGGATCCGATAAAGTAGTGAAGCTTTGAAGATTCGGTTCCGCCAACATGAACTCCAGCCTCCAGGACTCCCAGTGGTCCAGGGAAACATGGGGCTGGGAGCTCCACTGCGGTGGTCTGGTGTGGGATATTCCCCGACGCTGGTGGGTCAAAGATGAAACCCCCACCCTCCTGACCCCTCTGACCTAAGGGAGAGAGGAGACTGCCATTTGCTCAGTGGTGTTCTCTGAGGTAAAAAAATCAGAGAGGGATGTCTAAAATATTCCTGGAATGCTGAGAATTGAGGTCCCATGTCTCAATTCCCAGAATTGATTTCCTCACCTGTCAATCTCTGGGCCACACAGGCTCCTGCTCAGCAGGGGACTATCTCAGCTCCATCTTCCCAGGTCTTCCAAAATATATTGTTATAAATACAATTCTGTAATAACAATAATCTACCAGTAAATGCATAGACAGACACATACATTGAACAGAATGGGGAGAAAAATGGGAGTATACCCACGAATGCATATAGGTTTAAAAGTACATTTCTACAGATATGTTTGCATATGTTGCAAATTTATCAATGAGTAGAGTAGAGCAGAGAGGGGTACAGAGTTATACAAAAATCTCACCCATAACCAAACACTTTAATGGAATGAATTGTGGGCCTGGGTGCTTCAGATCATGGTTTTAGGAAGACAAAGGACAAATGTCATACCGTAGTCCACGAGGCCCTTGTAAATCTTATTTTGCTGACCAGTGATTGGGGTCTTAAGAAGCTTGGAAGTGGCCACTCCAAGTTGAAATGATTGCTCTTTGTCCAGAGCAAAGAACGGTGGAGAAAAATGAAAGTACATGGAAGTCATTAGTCGTGTGTATTAATGGATAATGTGAACACCAGCCTTCATGAACTAGAGGCTAGAAGAACTAGATGGTTCCTGACTTCTGCTATTATTTTCCTCTGAAAAGGATCACATTAGAAGGTTCTAGGTAGTATAGGGTGAGAATGTGGGACAAACCCCAAAACATTAAAAAAAATAAATAAATAAAAAAACCATGTTTACTGGCCAGAAAGAAACTAGTAGAACCCTGATACTATGTCCCCCATTCATCCTTAAAGCTTAGACCAAACTGACTCCATGGCTCAATTTCCTAGCGAACATTAGACAGGTCTTTCAGGTGAACACTAGAAAGATATACAATCTTTGGAATAATCACTCATTTGAGATCAAAAGATCTCAAATGGGTTCAAATACAAACTTCTGAAGCAGAAAGGGGTAGGGAAGAAACAGGACCAAAAATGGGAAACACCAGGCATATGTGGGGAAGGTGATATTACATTAAGGGGATTGTAATCAATAACATAAAATATGATGGAATTGTTTAATGGAACACTAATGTAGTTTGTAAAACACCAACCAATTATAACAAAAAGTTAAAAATAGAAAAATAAATGAAATAGCTAGAACCATTGACTGAGCTCTGTAAGCTGAATCTTGCTCTATTCATTTTTTAATTGAATGATTCTACCAATGCTATCCAATTTTACTGTAACCATATGGATATCATTGTTCTTTATAGATGAAGAACCTTAGATTCAGAAGTGATCTCTTCTTCATCGACACTCTGTGTATAATAAGTGTAACCAAATTTAAGCCATTTTTATGTCATTTCAAAACCTTCATGCTTCCCACTGCTATTGACTACCTTTCCTGTTATATTCCTAAAAATATTCTTTAAACTTTCAACAGCATCACTAAGTTAAAAAAAGTCTTTAACAATAGCAGTAGTACTAAAATAAATGGCATGTAAAAAAAGTGAAGGGACAATACACATGAATTAGGCCTCTGACCATATAATTGACCATATATCAGGGATATGGATAGCCTTGCTCTCATGCAGAGTGCTTTGGAAAGTGAACTATTGTAGACACAGTAAGGTTAAAATTTAACACCTTATCATTTGATTGTCCTTTTGATCAACTTAAATTTTGTTCTAGTTTATAATATTTTCTACTTTCTTTTCATCAGTGTTTTTCTGTCTAACTTTGTTATTATTGTTGTTTTGTCTATTTTTCTGTACGTGAAATCCAGGATAGGTAAATATATAGGGATAGTAAATGGTTTATTGAGTCTATGGCAGGAAGGTCTAGGGGAAAGGGAAGATAATAATGAGTACAGGAAGAAAATGTTCTAAAAATGAATGTGATGATGACTGCATAACTCTTCTTAATATGTTAAAACAATTGAATTGTATGATATGTGAATTATATGCCAATAAACTGTAACAAAAGACTGTATGGAGGGAAATATGTTTTAGGATCTTGTCATAACTAGCACTGCTGTTAAAATGAGGCAATATAAATAATTATAGCATTACAAGGATAATAAGCATATTTTTTATCTACTTGTCTAGGTTTGGATTTAAAATTTTCTGTTCATACCAAAGACTAAATTGGGTTGTGTTTACATCCTACATATTTCTTACTTGCAATATTGTTTGTTTTTGTTTTTTTTTGTTTCTGAGGGGACATCATGCAATATTTATAATAAAGGTGGTCACTAATTACTTTAGTTGCCAATTATTTAGTAAAATTAATTTACTACATATTTAGGTACAACATGTTGACATTTAATATTATATGTATATTAATACATATATTGACATTCAATTCTCAATGTAAGGAACAATAAGTAAGAGACATACTATATCTTAGTTTCTCTAGATTCTAAAAGGAAAAAATATAATGCACATATGTGCATGTGAAACCCCTATGCAGTTAAATCATTTGACTTTTGGCCCCATTAACTGAAAACTAGATCACACATGAAGCCATTACTAGGTGCAAATCAGACAAATGGGCTTCTGAGGGGCTTGATGCTGACCAAGCCTCTGGAAGCATGATTTAATCTATCATGGTTTTGTGCAGGGGCCAATAAACATGACGGAAGATAAATTTGAGCTTTTTGGACGGACAGAGTATCTGTTCACCAGAGAGTAAATTTATTCCTTGGAGAAATGGAAGCTTTGTGCATAGATGCTTCTCAGACATTACCATATGCATTTGTATTTTTTCTTCACCCTCCCCCACTGCCCGGATTGAATAAAGACAGTGTGTCTTCTTAACTCATTGTGGAAAGAGAGCAAGAAATGGCTATTGCCCATTAACCAATCTCAGGCAACTGAGGATGAAAGAGAAGGGCATGGAGCAGCTTGGGCTGACAAGGGAAACGGTGCTGAGTTGGCATGTGGAGTCGGACTAATCGTGCACTACCCATTTGTGATAGTGGCAGATAATTTCAATCTTCCTTGACAAATCTGAGAGAATCAGCACTGTGAGAGCCTATAGAGAACCTTGACAATACAATCTATAGGACATCCATTTTTAAAAATCAACAGATATTTCAGGATACAAATTACTTGGAATGTTTTTCATATATTCCACTTTCCAGAAAGATTAAGCTATTGTTAAAAGATTATCTTTGAATTGAGGATATAGAGTTTACTTTTTTAGTAACTATTGCATTTATGAATTCTATGAAAATTAATTATTCCAATGTCTTCCAGTATATCTTTTCTTAGCTTTGGCACAGATCAACTAAGTTTCTATTTTAGCTCCAGCAATTAATATCTGTTTGATTTAATCCCTTTCAACCTCATGTTTTCCATTTATAAGATGGTGTTGATAGTATTTTTCTATAAAAAGTGAAAATCCTATGAAAAGTGCGGGGCATAAAATAAAAAATCCAAAGATATCAATTTACTTCTGATTCCCAGGAGCCCTATAGGACAGAGTACTTATGGTTTCCGATACTACAAATCTTTATGGAGTAGACGGTCTCATCTTTCTCCTGGTGTGGGTTTGAACAGCCAACCTTGTGGTTAGCAATGCCAGGAATAAACCACTATGCTGTTAGGTTTCTCTGGGGATTCTTTGGGGGAATAGCTAATAATTGGTTAGCTTGGGTGAAAGGAAAAGCAATATACAATTTGAGGGAGGTTAGGAAAAATTGATGGAGGTGGAGGAAGACACTGGGAGATTTTTAAGAGTTAAATGCCAGAGGGCAATACTGCTCCATACACAATCCTGCATCAACTATGTTCCACGTATCGATGCTTGAATAGATATGCAGGCTGATAAGGTATGGGACAAAATATGGGAGTTTGCCCACAAATATATTCAGATTTGACAGAGGATATTTATATATGGATTTGCCTTGAATGTATTGGAATGTACAGAGGGAAATTTTAGAAAAACTTCTTAGACATAACGAAGCACATTGAGAAGAATGGAGTCACTGGACCTGTGGGACTAGGGCACAGACTTGGGGGACATTAACAGCTACATCCTACTTTGATGAGTAAGTCATGGGTTTTTTTTTTTTTCACTCCCAAATGGTGCAACTATTGGCTCTTCCTCATCCAGTGGAAAGAATTGTTAGAATAATGCAGAGAAAGTGGAGGAGGAGAGAGACAATATATTTTTATCCAAGGCTTTTATCTACTTAGGGGGAGTGTAAGCCCCATTGATTACAAGTAACCACATACATCACAGGAAGGGGTTGTACCATAGGAGATACAAGCCATGGGAGGACAATCTAGAGTTATACATGCAATAGGAAGGGGAGGGATTAGGGGTACATGTGACAAGATGGGCAGAAGGGATGCAAGGTGGCAGACTAACCTTGGTCCCCTTGAGTAGGCTTGATATTGTCTCGGCTGTCCTTCAAGGACACCATCCACTATCATTATCAGCAGGAAGTGGGTCCCACCTGATGCCTGCAGGGAGATCACTTCTAAGCAGTTTGCTTCCAAGTGTGCTAGAGTCATTTACCATGTGTTCCAGTGTCCTAAGCTGGGCGTACAATAAATATGGGGGACAACCTGGGGAAATCCCATTTTGCATCCCACAAAGAATGATGAAAATAAAAATACACACGGAAACAATCCAGTGGGCTAGTGAGCCATGCAAATATCAGTTTCCCAAAAGCTACCACCATAAGAACTAGATGATGCCTGATTACTGCTGCCTGAAAAGAATCACACTAGAAGATCCTGATAATAGTGGGAGAAAAATATAGAAATCACATAAAATCATAAAAGAGACAGGCTTATCGCTAAAGTAGAGACTAGTTGGACCCACCTTCCTCCCCTCCAAACTATAGCACTTCTTCACCCTTTGGGTCAGGGACTGAATTCATCCCATGTCAACCACTTAACATCCACAGTGCAGCATTTTATCAAGGATAAAGGAAAAAGGAGTGGGAACTGGAGACACAGTAAAAAAAAATAGGGAAAGTAATGGGTTATTGAGCATATTTAAATGGATGAGTTGAAACAAAATGTGTATAAATTGTTAAGTGTGAAACTGATAATCTCTTTCATAAAACTTTGCCTAAATTGACCACAAAAGCTTTTATAGAAAATAAAATAAATGGTAACTAATTACATTACTGGCACTATTTTTAAACATTGGTTACATAGCTACTGCAGATCTGCACTGTGTTGCCTGCTGAGTGCTATACCAAAGAAATTTAATGTAACTCTAAACTTAGGAACTCACATTCATATCCCCAAATGTAAATTTAAAAAATCTCCATTTTACAGCATTCCAGACAAAAGAACCTAGGAGCCAACTAACTGAGGCGCCCTGCTGGCACAATGTCCACAAGGTCAGCAGTTCAAAACCGCAAGCCACTGTGAGGGAGTAAGATGAGGCTTTTCCTCCCATAAACAGAGACAGTCTCCAAAACCCGCAGAGGCAGTCTTCGCCAATCTTACAGGCTTGCTGTGAGTTAGCACCAACGTGCTGGCAGTGAGTCAGTGTGGTCAACTGACTATGGGAAGTGCCCTGTAGGGCGCACACATGGCCCTTCTGGATAGATATCAAATATGCAAAACCGCCTCCCTTGTTTCTTGCCTTGAAGTGAATTGAACTATCACCATGTTGAGCTGATAAGTAAATCCGTCTCTGTGGTTGCTGGATACTTTCTCCTGCTTTGTTACACTTCGATCCCTTGGGACTGAAGTCATTCGGGAATACCAAGAACTCCTGTCTTCACGGGGTCTTCATTTAAAAGATACCCATCGTCAAAGTTTATATATTTTGATCCCTCAAGGCTTGTCCTCAAAGACCTCCTGCACCTCAGAGGAAATGGGCATGTTTGCCAGACTGGTTGTTCTAGTGCTTAGAGTCCATTCTCCTTCAGAGCTGCCACCAGGCAGTCCCTCGGGAGCAGCGGTTCTCAACCCTTGGGTCGTGACGCCATTGGGGGTCAAATGACTCTATCACAGGGGTTGCCCGATTCACAACAGTAACAAAATTATAATTAAGAAGTAGCAACATAAATAATGTTATGGTTGTGGGGTCACTACAACATGAGGAACTATATTAAAAAATATGGGTGTTAGGAAAGTTGATAACCACTGCTCCAAAGGGGCCTTCCAGAAACAAGAAACTTCATGTGCAGTTGATTCTGATTGATAATAACCCTATAGGACAGAGCAGGAACTGCCTGGTAGTGTTTTGAAGGCTGTAATCATTACAGAAGATGACAGTCACATCCATCTCTTGCTGAATGGCTAATTCCTATTACCAGCCGAGTGCTTACCCTCTGTGCCACCAGAGCGATCAAGGTGCCAAACACCGGGGCTTGCACTTCACAAAGACACATACCAGGGGATTGATTCATTTGAATTATGATTTTGCAGAACATGCCACAGAATGTTGAACATGCCACAGAATGCCAGAAGAACGAACAAATCGATCCGGGCAGAAGTATGACCAAAATGCTCCTTAGAAGCAAGGTTGGCAAGACTTTGTTTCACATACTTTGGAGATGTTATCAGGAGATGTTATCAATACTATTGAACATGCCACAGAATACCAGAAGAACGAAAAATCAATCTGGGCTGAAGTATGACCAAAATGCTCCTTAGAAGCAAGGTTGGCAAAACTTTGTTTCACATACTTTGGAGCTGTCCCTGAAGGACATCGTGCTTGGCAAATTGGAGAATCGGCAAAACAGAGGAAGACCCTCAAGCAACTGGAGCGGCCCGAGGCTGTACCAATGTGCTCCATCATCACATTTGTGAACGTAGGCCAGGCCAGGTGGTGTTTTGTTCTGCTGTACATAGGGTCCCTAGGAGTTAGAACCAACTTGATGCCTCCCAATAGCAATCAGATCAGTTTTATCCCCAGGAAACTGCTTCCTTTTCTCTCTTTCTTTGTCCTTGCGTCTCGTCTAACCCCCTAGTGTAGGATCTGGAAATTCAGGTTTTTGAGAAAACAGAACTAGAGACTAACAACTCTACAAACCTGAAGTAAGAAGACAAGAAAGGGCTATTTTCTTGGGTTAGAGAATAAGACATGAGTCAAGGATACTGTTTGAATCGCTATAAGTTATCGGTTAAACATATTAGCATAGTAACTACATTTAATCCATCATTTTCCATTTATTCTGTGTAACTTTCTTTGGTTAGTTTTAAATAATGATGATAATAATAACAATAGCAATGCTACCCTCTCTGATTAAGTTATAAAATGAATCATGTAGTCTTTGTTGGGGCTGGTGTCACACCAGGCTGCCCGTGGGCTATGCAGCCTCTTGGACCAGGGAGCCCCTTACACCCCTTTGCACCAGCCTCACAAGAAGGAGATGAACAACCTGCTGAACTTTGTAACCCCAGCCTCCGGCATTTCACAAAGTTTATCTCCCCAGGTAGGGCACAGCCCCTTCACAGAGTTTTTCTCCCTAGACAGGGCACAGCCTCTACCTGGGCAAGGTTTGGTACTCCCCCCTTTAGCATTTGGGAAGCAAGTTTGGAAAAAGAGATGATTTGCCAAGAGATCATCTCCCAACCTGAAACTTGCAAATGCAGCACAAGAAGCCTCCCTTTTCTTTCATCAGCCTGCAAGCCTGTAACTCAAACCCTATATATATCCCACCACACCAATACCGGGTATGGCTTCCCTGGTCTAACTCTCAGGCCTCTGGACCGCCCAGGAGCTCAAGATGCTCCTGTCTCTTTCTGCAGTCCCTCCCCTTCCCAAAAGTCCTTCCCTACCTCCAATAAAACATATCTTTGCTTTTCATCCCTGAGTTCTGTCTCCTTCCTGCGGCTCCATCTCAACCTCTCAGTCTTGTTATTTTAAAACTAGTTATTTTAAACTAGGTTTTAGTTACAGAGCTTCTTAGATAAAATGTTGAGTTCTCTATGTAGAATGGAAAGGAATCCTTGTGGCATAGTAGATTAAGTGGACGAGGCTGTAAACAAAAGGTCAAGGGTTCAAATCCACCAGCCACTCATGAGGTTGTCCATTCTGTAAAAATCTGCAGACTAGGAAACCCAAAGAAGTTCTACTCTGCCCACCAAGATCTTTCTGAATCAGGCTGGACTTGATTTCAGCGGGTTTGCTTTTACATTTAATGATAGTACAAGCAGTATAGTTATTCTGGAAGCTGGAGAAGCTCAACTGCTTTGAATCTTTCCCTGTTCTCTGGTATCACTTGAGCATGATTTGTAATCATCAGAGCATGAGGCAAAGTCACTGATTTGATTTCCTTGTCTATGCGACCATTCAAGCAGAAATCCAAACCTGAAGAAGTCAGGAATCATCCTTGACTCTACCCACCCCCAACCCTCAAAACTCTCACTCCCTACTTCCAATTCCCTGCCTCCTACTGGTCATTAAAATCTTTCACTTTCCTTCATAAAATAATTTTATTCTAATATCAACTTCATTTTATTCCCTTGCCTGAAGTCCTTTTCCCTACTGCATAAAGAATAAAGTTCAAACTCTTTTGCCTGATATATCAAATCTTTACTAATCTGACATTTGCTTTTTATCTACTACCAATTTTATTACACCCGTATAAATATGCTTGGATCACATTAAGTCTTTTACCCTTATCCCCAAACACCATTTCTTGACCTACTTGCATGGTTTTGCAAATGCTGTTCCCTCTGCCTTATTCAAACCTCCTCCAAATTGTCCTGGATTAATACTTGTCCTTCCAGATTTTGCTTTATGATGATTACCTTTCAATGACTCCCACAAGCAGAAAATAGTAGTTAAGGAGACTTCCGACATGATGTGTACCTTGTTAATGCTTGGCTCGTGCATCTTCATATGCCACTTTTATCATTAAGTTATAAAATGAATCATATCATTTCTTAAATTCTTCATTTGACAGCATTGAAGCAAAAAGGACCTAATGGCCAACTAAGTGAGGAGCCCTGCTGGCATAGTGGCCACAAGGTCAGCAGTTCAAAACCTCCAGCCACTGGGAGGGAGTAAGGTGCGGCTTTCTACTGTCATAAGCAGATACAGTCTCAAAGCCCTGCAGGAACACCTCTACCCAGGCCTCCGGGGTTGCTGTGAGTTGGTATTGGCCTGCTGGAAGCAAGTTAGAGTGTCAGTCAGCTAATATGGGAAGTGCTTTACTGTACTCATCCTTCTAGAGACTCTCAATGCAGACGTGGTAGATAACAGACAGACAAAAATGTCGTTTGTTTCTTTCCATAAAATAAAATGAATAGGTGGCTGAACCCCGGTAGCATAAGTGGTTCAGTGCGGGACTGTGGCCTGCAGGCTTGGCAGTTCAAAACTAGCAGTGGCTCTCAGGAGCAGCGCTGGGTAGCTCCCACGACCACCAGAGGGCAGTGATGCTGCCCCACAAAATAAAATAAAATGAATAGGTATTGATATCCTCCTCTCTCTACTTACGTGTTCAATGTGGCTTCTTCTTGAACTGATTATTCATCTCTGTCAATTGACTTATAAGATATAACCCTGATGCACACCTTTCCTTATTTTAAACCATGAAGTACTTATTCCTTTGTTCTGCTCACTTAACTGCCTTCTGAGCCATGTAAAAGTTCCTCATAAGCAAAAAGGACTATCCTGGAATTTCCATTCTTAAGGGCTAAGACACCTTTTGTCATACTTTTTCAATCTGGATGCTAGGTAAATAATGAGAGAAACTGGATTATATGAAGAAAAATATAGCATCAGGATTGGAGGAAGAGACTGACTACCAACTTGATAGATGCAGATAATGCAATCTTGTTGAAAATGAGGAGACTTGAAACCCTTGCTGATGAAGATCATGGTTTTCAGCCTTCAGTGTGGATTGCTCTGCAACGTGAAGAAGACCGACGTGCTCCCAACTGGGCCAGTAGGTAACATCATGATAAATGGAAAACGAGAAAAGGCTGGCATTGTCAAGGATTTCATCTTGTGTGGTTCCACAATCAAAGCTCATGGGAGCAGCAGTTAAGAGATGAAAAGACAGATTGCATCAGGTAAATCTGCTGCACAGACCTCTTTGAATAGTGAAAAGCCAAGGTGTTACTTTGAGGACTAAGGTGCATATGACCCAAGCCATGATATTTTCATGGTGGTTTCATCTGTCAGTAAAATTTGCACATTGAATAAGGAAGACCAAAGATGACTTGATGCATTTGAATTGTGGTGCTGGAGAAGAATATTGAGAGCACCGTGGACTGATAAAAGGACAAGCCCATCTGTCTTGGAAGAAATAAGGCCAGCGTGTTTCTTTGAGGCAAGGATGACAAGACTGTCTTACATACTTTGGGCATTTTGTCAGGGAAGACCAGTTCCCTGAGAAGGACATCGTGTGTGATCAAATGGAGAAAGGAACTCGAGAAGATGGATTGCCACAGTGCTTGCCACAATGGGCTCGGGCATGGGAACGATAGTGAGGGTTGTGCGGGCCTGGGCAGCGTTTCACTCTGTACATAGCCTCACTGTGGGTTGGACCGGACTTGATGGCACCTGACAACAACATCCATTGATTTTGTCCATTGTCCAGAGATCCTGAGCAAATGGTACCTATGCCTCGCCCAGGGTGCAGCTTCATCAGATCTTCTCATTCTCTGGCTCTTGCAAAGGAAGAGCACCGTAAAGATCTGGGCCGCCCCTTTTCACCTTGTGGCTGGGGAGAAGAGACTTGGGCAACAGAGCAAGGGGGAGCCTTAGCTTAGATGTGAGGGGAGTGAGAAATGAATTTGTGAGAAGTTACAGAGATAGCCGAATCTTTATCTCAGCAAAGCTGATTAGTGATGATAATGATAGCAAAACCAGGAGTATATATTTAAAAGATTTTAAGTAGAGCACTTGGTGATGCCTATCAAAAGAAGTTTTGAACATTTTCAGTTTGTGATGATGTTAGGACACCTCCATGTGGTGAGCTCCTATAAGGCCATAATACTGTGTCTTAGCAGAGGACCCAGCACATCACCACAAGGACTCGACAAAGGTTCACTAAGCCAAACTATTGACTAGGAGTTTAGCTTATGGCTCAGAGTTGCAAATAACAGTTTAGTGCCCTTATTATATAACTAGATTAGTTTTTACCTGATTAAAACATGCATCTGAGCAGCACAGCAGATAACAAAGAACAGAAGTTTGTGAGACACACTTGATAGGACTTACAAAAAGGAATTATGTATAGAATATTTCATTCTAAAAGTATATTATTATGTAGAGACTATATAGAGAGAATTTTTCTGTGACACCCTATCTCAGAAAGTAAAAGAGAAAGCTGTTAAGAAACACGAAAAGGTCAACAGTCCCAGTTAGGGCAAAGGGCAAACAGAAAGATAACTGTGAAACTAGAAGTCCGAAGAGCCCTTTAAAAGACCCTGTGTTTTATATGGAGTTCCTTGGTGGTGCAAACAGTTAACACAGCTGTTGCAGGCCAAATGATTAGTGATTCTAATTCCTTCAGAGGTGTCAAGGAAGAAAAGAACTATTTCCAAAGAGTTAGCCACTAAAACATTCCGTCGAATACAATTCTGTTCTGCACACATCAAGTCTTCATGAGTTGGGATGGCGTTGTCATGTGTTTCTAGAGACAGTCTTCCAGAAAGATACGATTGAAGCAGATTTTAAATTTTTTTCAAAATGAGACCACACAGATTATCCTATCCTTTGTTGCCCTTCCGAGGGGGCTGCTAGGATGATGGCACACAGGGGGACACTGTCAGAGGACTTGGCCTGAAAGGACCATCTACACATTTCTTGTTCAGCTTTTCAGCAGAAATTCTTTTTTTTTTTTTTTTTTTTATGAAAGTGCCCCTACATTTAGTTATAACACCCAAAACATTTTTGTGGACCCTGCTTGCATGCATCATTATACCTTACGGCTAAAACTCTTAGGCTAATTGACTTTTTCCACTTTCTGATGTGCTCCAATGAGAGTTGTCATTATTTTCCGATTACAATGCTGCTTCAAGTCACATCATTTTGTCCACACGCACTGCAAGCACTTGCTGTGGGTTTTGGTGCTGCTGGGTTTTTATAGTCATTGATTTTGCCAAATGTTCTGCTATTTTAGTAACAGCATTGTGGTAATTAGTAGTTGTGAACTCTATCAATAGCTTTTTTGAGAATGCAATAGTAATTAAAGAAAGGCGATTACTAATAATGTTATACGAATAATGCTCATATTATACTAATGCAGTCATACACTGTGGGGAGAGTTTATTAGCATTTATTAATCTAAGAAATATCACATTTCAGCAGTTAATAACTATAACAGTATTGTTCTATGACTAAAACTAATAATAGACACTATCAAGGATTCTGCATTATCAGGTACAGGAAGGACATTAGCTCAAGGGTCCAGCACTGATACTATGAGTTATCACACTAGGTTATATTTGTTTAAATGATATCAATGCCCTCATTAGTGTATGTTTTTTCCTATTTGTTTTTTAGCAATATCAATTCCAGTTTAACCTGTGTGACTTCATCAGTATTACCTGTTCAACTTTTATACATTTTTTCTTTAAATTCTTTAAATTTAATAATGTACTCATATAGTTTACATTTTGGTTAATTTAAATGTTATCTTATATCTTATCTCAAGTTCTAAGAGTAGGAAAATTTAAAGGCAACTCAAATACATGGTAACTATATATGATTTATAATGAAATAAATGTATATAACTTATATTAGTTATAATGTAATTAGTTATAACTAATATACTAGTAATGAATAAGAACTCAATATCATGCTTTTAAATTGTGATCAAAGAATAACATATGCTTATGGGAACCATGTAAGAGCCCTGGTGGTTCAGAGCTTGAAACTACTAGCTGTGTGCCGAAGAATGATGACACAGTCAGTTTCCATAAAGATTACAGCCTTGGAATCCTTATGAGACAATTTACTCTTTCCTATAGGGTCACTGAATTGGAATTGAGTTGATAGTAATGAGTGTTCATGGGAACCACATTAGCCACCATTTGAATTAGAATATTTGTTAGAATATGTTAACCACCATAGAATATTTTTAGAATATTTTAACAGCATATGGAAGATAATTTTATAAAGTTATTTGTGACTTGAAAATAAATTGTCAATGTATAAGCCCAATTCTATATATGAAGAGGCTACAAAAGTTTGTGGGGAAAAAATCTCTTGTTTTAAAAAAAATCACTAAGAGCTTTATTGTACAAAGGAAGAGAGTTTTATTGACATGACTCATATAACATACAATTTAATAGTGTAAACATATTAAAAAGAGTTTTGAGATCATCACCACAATTAATTTTAGAACACATTCTTCTTTCTTGTACTTATTATTAGCGCCCCATTTTCCCTCAATTTCCCCTACCATAGCCATAGGAAACTATTAATCCGGTATTATCTCCATAGATTAACTTCTCCTGAATTTTATATGAAGAAAAACATAAAAAAAAAGAGCAAAAAAGAAAAACCCCACCATCAATAGCAAAATTAACCAGAGAAAAATCTTAATTGGCATAATAACAGAAAATAAGAAAAGCTAGAGTAAATTTAAATGTGAAAGAACGAAGAACAAGTGGCAAGGCAATAAATTACAAATTAAGTACCTCTGCATCAATCTGCTTTCCAATGCATTCCGTGTGATCCTGGAGCTTTCGCATCCCTGGGCAACGACCAGAGGGCTTGTGAAGAAGCAGTCTTCCCTCTCATTGAGAAGCGAAGCTCCTAAGGAAGGGAACACAGAAGATATGAATACTATATTCAAAATGTGGTGACAGAATTAGGTGGTGCCTGGACATCAAATAAAGTAGCATCTGGGGTCTTAAAGGCTTGTTTCCATACAAGCAGCCATCTACTTGAGATGTCAACTAAGTCCATATGACAGAAGCATGTCATCATCTGTAACCACAGGATTATAAACCATAGAATCCCAAATCAGGAGGGATTAGAATCAGAACCTAAACCATGAGAATCCAGTTTGTAGAAGTCTATGAATGATATTGGGACCCCAAGTTTCATTTGTGGGGACTACATAGGAACCTCCTGTGATCATCCTCTATCCATAATAGAGGGATGAAAGGAAAGTGGTCACCAAACAGAGTGCATTGGAGTTGAGTATGGAATAGCAAAGGAAAAAAGCTGTCTTGAACAGTTAAAACTTTGTCAGTTGATCCCCCTGCTAATAGACTCTGGACCTGATCTGGTTTCCAACATTTTCCGTATTTTTATTTTTTAATTTGTTTATATTATGGTTTGTCTCAGAGCTTTTTGTCATTGGAGGTCATTCTCTTGAAGTTGTATTATATGTTTTTCCATATATGAAACCCAGGGCTTATGAACCCATATGGACAGCAAGTAGCATAAATGTTTCAGTGGGGTGGGTAAAAAGGAGATGATGTCAAGGGGTCCAGGAAGGAAAAGAATGTTTGGAAACTGACTGTGGTAGTAATTGTACAATACTTCTTGATGTAATTAAGTTGTGGAATTATGAGACACATTAGGGGATACACCCTACCTACCCCCAAAAAAGAATTCCCCACTGGACAGAGCTTTTGTAGTAAGCATTTTTCCCACTAGGCAGGGATCAAACAACTCGCTCTGAGTTAGGGTACCCAGTGTCACCTGGGGAGGTTCTTGCTGGTCACAGTGAATTTTTTCATAAGAAAAGTTTTGCTAGAACCTCGGGTTTTGAGGGGTGGGCTGGGGATAATGGCATATTAAGAGAACAGCATGCAGTTGTGAAATTTTATTTCTTGCTTGGGAATAATGCTGTAGAAACTGTTGTGATGTTGAACACAGGTACAGGGATGGCGCAATGGGAAAAAACTTAAGTGTATGAATGGTTTTCTAATTTCAAACCAGCTGAAATGAGATTGGTGGCAAAATTTGTTCTGGACGTCCATCAATTCCTCAACAAAGAAACACGTTAACAAAATCCATGCACTGGTGCTTGAAGACCGATCGCGAACCATTGATGAGAGAGGTCATCTGAACTATCTTGGAGCTCAGTTCCATGAATATTAACAGATGATTTGGGGATGAGAAGGATCCCTGTGAAATTTGTGCCTCAGTTTCTGACTGACCAGCACAAAGAACATCAACTGAAAGCATGCCATGCTTTGAAAGAACAGCTCCAAAGCGACTTCCCTTGAACACACAGGAATGCACAGCATGCGGACAGTAAGCGAGCACATTGACCATAAACAAATGTTCTGGGGTACCACACCTTTGGACTCAAACAGGCACCCTGATTTCTACCCCACTTTGGGGAGAAAAAAAAAGTGCCTCTTAATGTCAGACAAATATGGTAAATAGATTTTATGGAAGCAGGACGCAGGCTCACTCCCTGGATGACACCGCAGTGGAGAAAACACATGCAGCTACTGTAGTGTCCTGAGCTGGAGGAGTCCTGTGGAGATACCGGCCAACTCTGAGATGCTTACGCCACTGGATCCATAAGGCTTCCCACCCACTGGCCTGTGATCTTCCTTCATTCAACATCATTGCTTGTGTTTTGTGAGTCTGAAGAGGATTTTATAGATTAGTATTGGACATATGGGCTAATATCGGATTTATGCATTTGACCTGAACTGGGTTGAAATGTTTTCTCAATATTCATTTGTTCTTGTATATAAAACTGTCATATAGACACATATAAGTGTCTATAAATTTTGTTTCTCTCGTCTACCCAGACTAACACATGGTGCTATTCCTTTGACCCTGAAAGTAAACAGCAATCAGCCATTCTCACCTCACCCACAAAATGCTCATCAAGGGCTGAGCCCCGGTGTTGTAGTGCTTGAGTGTGTGACTGTGGCCCACAGGCTTGGTGGTTCAAATCCAGCGGCAGCTCTCCAGTAGCTCCTATGACCACCAGAGGGCAGTGATGCCCCCCCCCCAAAGCAAACAAACAACAAACAAAAAGTGCTCATCAAGTGAAATCAAAGCTCAAGACAATGCTCATTTGTTCTTTGATGTGATGGGCATAGTGCATTTGGAGTTCAAACTTTCTATTTAGAGGTTCTGACAAGGTTGCATAAGAGTATATAACAAAAAAAGCTTGATTTGTGGAAGACAAAGGACTAGTTTCATCAAAACTACGCACCTCAATCCATTGCCACTTCTTTGTGTTTCTGTGAATGAAGAGGGACATGAAAGGACTGCAATTTGACCACATCAATGGGGTGAAGAAAGAAAAGAGCGAACTGCTGTCAACCACCCAAACAGAGGAATTTGAAAAATGCTTCCAAGAATGGAATCGCAGATTTGACCAATATATTTAGGGTATTGGAGAGTACTTTGAAGGTGATAAGGTTGTTTTGTAAAAAAAATTTAAATACATAGCTTTGAAAGATTCCAGGATTGGGGGGATACCTTCTCATGTATTAACTCCCAATTAATGATTTTTTTAAAAAGAAAGCAATGCTCAAGATATTTACACTGTCTGCCATGTTAGTAATGCTGACAAAGTTTTACTATTTGATTGAGTTTATAAAAAATAATAATGAAACAAAGTTTTATTAACTTTAAGTGGGACAAACAATGCCTTCTACAATAAAATTTCAGTGCATGTTACATATCATATTTTTCAGACCATAAGATGCACCCAGTTTTTAGAGAGGAAAACAAGAAAAAATATTATGAATCAAATAGTGCCAGTATGCTATAAAATATTTATTAAAATAAAACAAAATATAGGATGAGCCCCAGTGGCTTAGTGGTTGTGCATGGGACTGCGGCCCACTGGGATGGAGGTTCAATTCCAGCTCCACAGGAGCAAAGGCTGGGCCTTCTACTCCCACCACCAGAGGGCAGTGATGCCCCCCCCCAAAAAAACCCCAAAAATAAAAAAATAAATAAAATATAGTAACACTTAATAGCGTAAATTCAACAATGATGTTAAGAACCATCATCAGTTTCATGAACAAATGAGGGGAGGCCTATGTTGTGCAGATCTTGTGACATTGAGACTCCAGGAGGCAGGACTTCCTGAACACACAGCAATCCACAGCATGAAAACAGCAGCAGACAGTAAGCAGACATATTTGGTCATAAGCAAATGTTCTGGGGTACCACACCCTCAGACCATAAGACACCCTCATTTTCCCCCAACTTTGGGGAGGAGGGTAAGTGCATCTTATGATCTAGCAAATATGGTACACACACACACAAAATCTTACTATTTCTAAAACTGATAATTGGTTGATATAGGTGTATCATAGACATATTTATTGATCTTCACTTTATAAATGAATGTTTCCTCTATGAGACAAATTTCAACTCTTTTTATATTCATCTCTATAGTTTATTTCTGAAGTGGCCATAAGATAATAAGGCAATACTTTTCACTAGTGTAAGAACACAAATTTGAAACACAATATATATTATAACTTGAGGTTCCGTTCTCTGTTCCTCTTAGTGTGACAGACAACCACTTCTTCCCATTCCTGTGCAGTCCCAGCTGCATCCTAGGAAATGATGGTGAAGGTCCAAGTGGACAATTTGGCTGTATTAGACGCCTGGTCTGCAGGGCTTCTATCCAGTCTAGCAAAGTGGAGACTGTTGCCATCAATGACCCCTTCATTAATCTGAACTACATGATCTACATGTTCAAGTATGATTCCACCCCTGGCAAGTTCAATGGCACCTTCAAGGCTGAGAACAGGAAGCTTGTCATCAATGGGAAACCCATCACCATCTTCCAGGAGCAAGATCCCGCCAACCTCAAGTGGGGTGAGGCTGGTGCTGAGTATGTCATGGAGTCCACTGGTGTCTTCACAACCCTAGAGAAGACAGACTCACCTGAAGGGTGGTGCCAAAAGGGTGATCATCTTGCTCTTTCTGCCGATGCCCCCATGTTTGTGATGGGCGTGAACCATTAGAAGTATGACAACTTCCTCAAGATTGCAATGCCTCCTTCACCACCAACTGCCTAGCCCCCCTGGCCTAGGTCATCAATGAAAATTTTGGCATCATGGAAGGATTCATGACCACAGTCTATGCCATCACTGCCACCCAGAAGACCGTGGACAGCCCCTCTGAGAAACTCTGGCATGATAGCCATGGGGCTACCCAAAACATCATCCCAAAATCTACTGGTGCTGCCAAGGCTGTAGGCAAGTTTATCCGGGAGCTGAATGGGAAACTCACTGGCATGACCTTCTGTGTCCCCACCCTCAATGTGTCCATCATGTATCTCACTTGCCATCGAAAGAAAGCTGCCAAGTACAATGACATCAAGAAGGTGGTGAAACAGGCAGCAGATGGTCCCCTAAAGGGTATCCTGGGCTACACTGAGGACCAGGTTATCTCCGGTGACTTCAACAGTGACTTCCACTCTTCCACCTTTGATGCTGGGGCTGGCATTGCCCTCATCGACTACTTTGTCAAGCTCATTTCCTGATATGATCATGAATTTGGCTATAGCAATAAAGTGGTGGACCTCATGATCCACATGGCCTCCAAGGAGTAAGAGCCCCTGGACCACCAGCCCAAGCAACAGCACTAGAGGAAGAGAGGCCCTCCACTGCTGGGGACTTTTTGGCCCCAACTCAATCCCCCAACACAGAGAATATTCCATCCAGAACCCCTGAAGGAAGGGGAGGGGCCTAGCGAGCCTGATTCTCTCAAGTACCCTCAATAAAGTACACTGTACCCAGAAAAAAAAAAAAGACAAAAATTTAAGAGTCTTAGATTTTAAATAAACCTCACTTGCAGGGCAGCATAAAAGTTAAATTTATTATTAAATAACTAGATTAAAATTTATGTTATTTTCATTATAATTCTGAAATGCTTTTAGGTTTTGGTGCACCTACTTTTAAATAATATTTTACAATAACTAGGGAACTATATGATTGGCTTTCACTCTTCTCAATGGAAAAAGAAAGGTTTTTTAAATTAGCTGTTGATAATGAACAGATCAGTATCAGTTCCCAGAAAAACAAGGCAAAACATATATACAAAACACTTGTGGCCTGAGCCCCGGTGGCGGCGTGGTTGTGCGCGGGACTGCGGCCCACGGGGACGGAGGTTCAATTCCAGCAGTGGGGCTGGGCCTCCTACTCCCACCACCGGAGAGCAGTGATGCCAAAAAAAAAGCAAAACACTTGTGATTACTTGATAATAAACTTGTGATTACTTGATAATCAATCATTTTATTGATTATACACACAATTAAGGAATGAGGATGACACTGATGTGGAAAATAACAAAGGCACAAGCTCATCAGATCCACTATCATTATTTGCATGTTTCTAAAGATTGTCCTGTCATCATTTTAATGCAGATATTTTCTCTTTATTGTCCAGTCTAGAAGAAAATCCACTTAATCTTATCAAGTTGTATACCTTTGTCACATAAAATTTTTTTACATCCCCTAAGGTATATCTTTTATTTAAAACACTTAATGATAATTTTATTGAGAGGTCTCACAGATATTATAACAATCCCCAATCCAGTAAGATCAAGCATAATTTTGCAATTGTTACCACCATCAGTTCCAAAACATTTTATTTCTTCTCGAACTCCTTGATGTCAGTTTCCCTCTATCTCCTCCCTCCACCCCCATGAGTTTTTATTATGTATTATTGTTATTACTTCTGTAGCTTACACCATCCAATGTATCCATTCAACTGCAATTCTGTTCTTCATTCCCCTTCAGTGGGGTTGTATGGTCGTCATTGCTGTCACATAAAATTTTTATTAATGCATAGTACTTTCCAAGTTCTACCTGTGAAAAATATTGACCATTTTCTCTTTGAAACACTTCTTTATTCATTTTTCAAAGTGAGGCATTCATCATTAAAGAAAAGGTGAAATAAGATATATGTTTATTTAACAAAATGCATGGAGCCATTATGATGTGCATATGTAAACATGTGCACCAGGAGCATTGAAATGGAAAGGGGAAGATCAGCCTGTAGCAGTTCTGATAAATGAATGGTCCTAGTTTATGTTGATGAACAGATTTGAGTATTGTTCTCTGTGGGAGTTATATAATCTGTTGTCAGTGTGAGACAAGAGTCAAAGAACGAAGTTTAGTTTGTCAGTCAGGTCACAGCGTGACCTCATGTGGAGGCACTAAGGAGCTAAATAGCTCATTCCCTGTTAGATATTGCTGCAGACAAGACGCATGGAGCTACGGTGGGCCCCGGAGCTGAAGGAGTCGCAATGGAGACCTCTGCCAGCACTGATGCTGCCACTTCCCCTGGATCCACAAGCCTTTCCACATACTGGCCTGTGATCTCCCCATATTTAGCATCATTTCATGTGTATCCTGAGTCTTAAGAGAATTTGGTATCACACATATGGGCTAATGTTGCAGTTATAGACTTGATCTGGACTGGGCTGGGATGTTTTCTCAATATTCAATTGCTCTTGTATATAAAACTCTGTCTTATATAAGTGTATATGAATCTGTTTCTCTAGCCTACCCATACTATCACATTCTCCTTATAAGATAAACTTCAGGACACACAATTTCACTAGTGGATACATTTGTTTTTTCTATTTTATACTCATGATTTCATTCTTTCTCACCTCTTATTTCCAGAATTAATATGTGAGCTCTGTCTTCTTTTCCCATGGCTGAACTGCTATAGTCTTAGACACTGGTCACTCTTCATACGTGAGGGCCATTCTTCTTGAACACTTCTTCTAGATTAATTTGTAACAACTTCTTTTATCAAATACTCTTTTTTTCGGGGAGGCATCACTGCTCTCTGGTGGTGGGAGTAGGAGGCCTTTTTTTTTTTTTTTTAAGGAGTTCATCTGCCAACCAAATATTCAGTGGTTTGAAACCACAATGTCAGCAATTTCAAGTCAAAAGCAACCGTGGGAGAAAGATGTGACAATTTGCTTCCAAAAGATTTTCGGATATCCTTTGAAGCCCTGTGGGTCCATTCTACTCTGCCCTTTAGTGTCACTATGAATAGAAACTGACTGATGGAGTGGTTTGCTTTGTTCTGGTTTGTTGTTTTCAACTCAGAGGGGTGGTATCTTCTAATTGCTTAAGTCAAGGAGTATCAAGTGGTCTGGCTAATAAAACTAATAAGCTGGCATGTTTAAAATGACTAAAGGAGACAGAAGGAACCCAGTGGTGCTTTGGGGTAAGGATTGCACTGCAAAACACCATGTCGGCAGTTCAAACTCACCAGCAGATCCATGAGAGAAAATTGAGGTTGTGTGCTTCTGCAACAATTTGCAAAGCCTTAGAATTTCTACCTAGGGACACTCTGAATTGGAATCAACTCATTGGCAGTAGGAAAGGAGAGAGGGAGAGAGAGAGAGAGAGCGAGAGAGAGACAGAGAGAGAAAGACAGAGAGAGAGAGAGAGAGAGAGAGAGAGAAGTGCAGTGGTTTAGTGCATTGCTGCTAATCCCATCAGCCCCAAGATTTACAGCCTTGGAAGCCCTATGGCTAGCTATACCCTGTATTTTAGAGACATTAGGAGTTGAAAGAGTTTATGTCCATGTTAGCTGTTGGTGTTTTAAGGGAAAGAGAACATGAAGTAACACAAACCTTCAATCTTTTCATCAAAATCTGATGTCTTCTCCATCACAAGTCCTGCTACTTTCCCGAGTTTTCATATTCTTCCAACTACCTAAGCTGAACCTTTGTGGCCTGTATTTGATTTTACTCACACTCTGGATCTCTTCAACTAGAAATGTTCTACCCCTCAAAATCTTAAATTAAGATTATAAACCCCTCTCCTGAAAGCCCTATATGACTTAATTTCCTAATGACTAAACTCAATCAGAAAGAACACTATTTATAGATAATAAGTATGATTACTGGGTGAATCCACTGACTCGCTGTCCTGGCAGAAGTTCCACATGGATATTGGCCATTCACAAAATTCATTATATATTTTTAAAGGAATTTATCTTCTAGGAAAACTTCCTAAAAGTTGAACTAGGTGATATGATAAAAGTCATAGAGGTAACAAATGATGAGTTAGAAATCATGTTATTTTTTATTCCCAAAGCACTTCTTGCTCCACTAGTATAAAATAAGTGTAACTTCTCTTATTGCTTCTATTCCTCTTTCCTTTACCTCCCTCCCTCTTTCTTTTCCTTTATTTCCTCAAAATAAACAAACTTGAAGAATATCTAGAGTTCAGTACTATGTTTCTGTTACAATAAAAACTTCTTTTATGCTTTATTTTTAAATTTAGATCTTTTTCATTTTCCCTATTAGTGAAGACTTGCTATCTCGATGATATAATAGAAATTAATCCATAGAAGGGAGATATTTTATAATTTTCCTGCTGAGAATTTACATCAGCTTGTTAACTCTTTTTTGCTGTAGTAACAATTAACTACAATCTGCTTTGCTACACAATTCCATGGGGTAGAGAAGAAAACCAAACACCTTTCTGACAGAGTTAAAAAAAAAACAAAAAAATGATCAAAGGAACTCGACTATGAATTGCGCTGCCACAATGGATATGCCTGAAAGGATCGGCAGTATTGTAATCCCTGCTCAGAGGGGGCACCCTAAGACTCATTAAAATCTTATAAAGATTACAAGGGTTAAAATACATTTCCAGCACTCATAAGATCGTTGTCATGCAGAGACCTGAAGAACTGGGTGGCGCCTAGCTACCATTACTGAATGTATTGATCAAAGATTCTTGATAAAAAAGGACAGTGCATAAACCAATTTCAAATTCTTGGGAAATATTAACTCTGTGGAGCAATTGTGGCTGGGTAAACCCCTGAACCTAGTGCTGTGAGAGAATCTTTAAATCTTAAACCCAAAATATCATTTGCTGTCTTCTGAAAACCAAATCATGGTTAGCTTAAGTAGTTAAAGAATGTCTGCCTCACACTTAATTTTCACCCCAATCTAAGAAAAAATAGTTCTTATGACATGGTCCTGCTTACCAGCCATCCTCACGAAGACATCACGAAAGATATGATTGCCATACCATAGTGTGGTAAAGAAACAGAGATGCCTCGCTATTAGCAAGAACAGCATGTGGTATTTTAAAGACTTATTTTCAAACAAGCAACCATCTAAGACATCAGGTAAATCAACATGGAAGAAGCATCCCAGCCTGGGTGATTCAAGGATTGTAAATAATACAATTGTAAATGAGCCCCGGTGGCGTAGTGGTTGTGCACGGGACTGCGGCCCACTGGGACGGAGGTTCAATTCCAGCAGTGGGGCTGGGCCTCCTACTCCCACCACCAGAGAGCAATGATGCCCAAAAGAAAAATAAATAAATAAATAAAAATAAAATCCAAATAAAGGAATGATATAATTATATCAGTGCTAAAATTGTGAACACCCAGTTTGCAGAAAGCTTTCTGTGACAGTGGAAGCCCTAAATTCATTGTCAGGGTCTCCGCATTTATTACACCTCCAACAAAGCTCTCTGAACATAGACCAGGACATAGACCAGGGTTGTGAGCAGCCTTGCTCTCAGACGGTAAAGTCTAGTATGGCGTATGTAGTTAGACTCAAAGCGAATTAACACTTTATCATTTGATCTCTCTTTTGATCCATTTTAAGGGTTGCTTCAGTTTCTAATATTTACTACTTTCTTTTTGATTGAGGTAATTTTTTTTGGGGGGGGGCCATCACTGCCCTCTGGTGGTTGTGGGAGCTACCCAGCACTGCTCTTGAGAGCTGTCGCTGGATTTGAACCACCAAGCCCGCAGGCGGCAGCCCTGCACTCAACCATTTATGCCACCGGGGCTCAGCCCGATTGACGTAATTCTTGTTGGTGTTTTTTGTTTCCTTTTTTTTGTATTGTATGATTTTCTGTTTATGAAGTCTAGAATGGGTAGCTCAATAGAGACAGTGAATGGACTGATAATTGCCTAGGGGCAAGGCTGGGGAGCATAGGAGTATGTGGAAATGGGGAACTAATAACAAACCCTATGAGAAAAAAATGTTCTGAAATTGTGATGATGATTGCACAAATCTTAGTTTGATTAATACAATTAAATCACATGATATATGAAGTAAATGCCAATAAAACTATTTATAAAAAAGAATGTCTGCCTTGATTTCTTTTAAAGAACTATCTGTAAGTAATCTAATTGCAAGCACTATCTGTAAGTAATCTAATTGACAACAGCAACTCAGAAAGGTTAGGTAGGAAACTTATGGGCTATGAAGGAGGAACGGTTTGGAGAAGGAAGGTGAGAACAGTTCAACAGCATGAGACTAATCAGTGGCACTGCGCTGTATATGAAAAAATGGTTAAGTTGGCATGTGCTCTACTGATTGCAATAACAAAAGTAAATAAATAAGATAATGATAACAAACCAACCAAAAAAATCTCTCTTAGACAACTTATGAAAACACACAGATCACATTTATACATGTTTTTTTTAATGCACTTTCAATAGTATCTTGGCTGTAGCATTGAGAGTAAATATAAAAATGTAATACCAATAGCTTTTCCATGCAAATATGCGAGAATCAAAGTGCTTTCTCAGCTTTAGCTACAGAATTCGGAACTCTAAGGCCCAAAAGCTATAACTCTCTTTTCCTAGTGCAATATGGTATTTAGCCTTTTCATATTGTGAAATTTTTACTTATATTTTAAATCACATACTTTCCACCACAAATGATCCCTTTCAGAATGCCCATCCACTATGCCTGAAGAACTTTAAACACTTAATGTTATTTTTGTTTTCAACAACTCTTAGGCTATATGTAACATTCCATTGTATATATATGTGTGTATATATATATATTTCAATTAATCCTTCTCAATCTCTTTAATGTACTCCAGCTTATTCCAACAGTGTTTTATTTTTTATTAAATCATTTTATTGGGGGCTCATGCAACTCATCACGATCAATGCATACATCAATTGTATGCAGACTACATTTCCACTTTTGTTGTCACCATCATTCTTGAAACATCCTTCTTCTACTTAGGCCCCCAGTATCAGCTCCCACATTTTGTATTTTTTTTAAATAGAAATCATGATGGGGCTTTTTAAGTGAAGCCCACACAACTGCAAGAGCAAGGGCGGGAGTGGAACTCGGTGTGGGGGGTGAGGATTGAGGGTGTGTGTGTGTGTGTGTGTGTGTGTGTGTATTGTTAAGCTCGTATACACTCTTGCTAGCTAAATGGTGATGAAGATACATGGAAAAAAACACCCACATTTTTCTGGACCAAACTTTTTCAAATATGTAGCTGCCAGTATATTTCTTCTTCATAAGTATAGTCAATGGCATTGTCCCACTCACAATGATGTGAAGAAATAAATGTAAGATTAATGTAAATGTTTTCAATTCACCTCAAAGGCTGGGAATTATGGCTTGCTTGTGATGATGAAGAAAGAATTTAAAATGAAGTAACATCATTGTGTTCATTTGTAAATAACATATTGCAGCCAACTGTTTCTTAATTGCTCAGACTGTTGATAAATAATCCAGTCCTGCTGCTCTCCACAGACAATTTGCTTTGGATCAGACCAGGCAATTCAAACAACACTAATTAGAGTGAACCTCTTTTATATGAACTCCTCTGTTTATCACTGGGAGGAAAACCCCTATATAAAGGTTAGACTTTTTTTCTCTGATGTTAGTCAGAAACACAACACCCAATACCTGGATTGAAGATGTATTACTGGAATGAATTCTGACTGAATAAAAATGGACACAAATGACTGTGGTGTTGAAATAAACCTTGCATGCATTTCATTGCTTTTACTGTTTATTATGTTGTTATAAATTATGTTAATTTTATATTTTTAATTAAAAGAACAGACGTGGAAGCTTTTCTTAAAGCAGTATTTTCACTGAAATACGCTGGGCTGCTAATTGGTTATTTGCCATCACAGAAATATCTATTTTAATAGATGAATGCATCTTTTCTAGAAAGAAACCAAGACTCTAGGAAGTCTTTACTCCATCAGGGGATTTTCTGTAACATGATAACATTGTTTTTATGATTTTATGGCGTTAAAATGAATATTAAATGAAACAAAATTTCCAAGGATTACTCACGAGGCAGCTAAGTACATAACATTTTGTACAGATGGTTGGAAGGCACAATTTTGCTCCATCACTGCATCCATATTCTTGAACGATTTCGACTGAGGACAGCATTTCTTTGAATTTTTCATTAAACCAGACGTCTTGAAATATGAATTCCTTTTATGTTTCTGTGAGTTTTGGCTAAAAGAACCCCAGTGAATAAATCATACAATACTACGTGTCACCAGCACTTGTGAATATTTCTGCTTTGTTATTCTATTCTCAGTAGAGCACCATTGATTATCAAACTCAGCGGAGAGCATTTTATGATCATATATCTCCATTAGCTCCTAGTTTGACTACCATAGATTTTTCTGGGTATGCCTTCATTATGTATTAGGAAGCCTATCTCTTCAATACAAAGTTTGATTTCATTTTTTTCTAAGCCTAGAACTCTTATAATGTATTATGTATAAAGATTCTTATCTTTTATATGTAAAAATAGGCTGCACTGTCTTTGTGTAACTGAAATGTATGCCATCTTTTTTTCCCCCTTGATTCACAGATAGCATATTACACTATGAAGATGAATCTCTACAATACAATGGCTGTCAGGGTAAATATTTCTTCACTTGTTAAACAAATGAAAAGTCAATTGTGCCCTGAATTTGCTTTTAATAGAATGAGCAAACCAGAATAATGTAAATTTGATTGATATGCTAATGGTAAAGAGAGAAAGGGTACATAGTTAAGAAGTGAGTTATACAAAATCATCTTGGCAGTATTAAAAATTGGAGTAAAATGTAAAATGTATAATTACACTTATGTTTTAGAATATAAAATGTCTCTGAGCCATAACTAGAGAAAGAGTAAGTATTAATGAGACAATATATTAGTTTCCATATGTCATAAAGTATATTGTGATAAATAGATGAACATGCTCTGGAATATAAGATTTCTGCCCAATATAAATCAATTAGAAATTTTTCATATGATTTAACAGTAATAAAATCAGTTTCCAGCTTAGAATTTTGTTTCTTTCATTTCTGTGTTCATTTTTTATGTTTTATTTCTCTAACAAATTTGAATTTAATGATTCTGGAGCTTCAACTTGGTTGTCACACAGACTTTGGGAATGGGCACCACACAAAAATCATTACTTGTGTTTGCAAATAGATGCTAGTGTCGTAACTGCTAAACTATTAGCAATGCGATATGAAGTGATATTTCTTATGACCTTCAATCCTATGATACCTGTGGCAGTTACATAATCTCCGGTCAACTTGAGTGTAGGGGTGGAATATAGCCTGTCAATCAGTTCATAACCAATTGTGCCTCTTTGTGGGCATGGCCTTCTCCTGAGGATTCTGAGAACTGTTGTCTTCCTCTCAGGAGGCGGGACACACTCTCCTTCTCTCTGCCTTCCCTTTCCTGCTGTTGAGACACTCACAGAGCTGGAGTAGACGCATGGACACTCATGCCAGGGTGGAGATGCTTTCACTGCCAGTGGATCCACAAGACCTACTCACTGGCCTATGCTTTTCCTTCATTCAACATAATTGCATGTGCTACGTGAGTCTAAAGAGAAATTTACGGACTGATATATTGGACATATGAACTAATATTGGACTTTGGGACTTGATCTGAACTAGACGGGGATGTTTTCTCAATATGCAATTGCTCTTTTATATGAAGTCCTTTGTTAGACACATATGAGTGTCTATGAATGTGTTTCTCTAGTCAACCCAGAATAACATATTATGGTACTGAATGTGGGGTACTGGAGAAACAAATCATAAAGTGGTTGCTTGTTTGAGCCTTGCCTCCTCATATTTCTTTGGCTAGCTAGCGGTCAGATATGGCCATGCAGTTTACTGATTTGTTTTCTGAAGAGAATATGGGAAGTTAAAGTTTTGGTTAGTTTCTTAGTTTGTTGTCTTTGGTTATTCTTGTTTGAAATGGCAAAAAGGAATGTGATGCATATTTTGAGTTCAAGAGGGGAATTCACCCCTTGGATTTTTAAAGAGACCATGTGACAGAAGCTTAAAATGGTTGATAGAAGGCCTAGGCTTGATGCCTAAGGCCATAAATTATCAATGGAATGGTTTAGATAAGGATTAAGATAAGATAGATAAGGATTGAACTTGACTGTTATAAGAATGAGTTTAGGGACTGAGCCCCGGAGGTTGTGCGTGGGACTGCGGCCCACTGGGTTGGAGGTTCAAATCCAGCAGCAAGGCTGGGCCTCCTACTGCCACCACCAGAGGGTAGTGATCCGCCCCCCCCCCCCAAAAAAAGAACGAGTTTAGGATCTGACTGTACTAGATTTATATTGTTTTCTTTTGATTATTGTTATTGATATGATGATTGGTAGACATGATTATTGGGAAGTTAAGAGAGTTTTTGAGCTATTTCAGCTACCAATTGGAATCTTAAATGGGTTCAAAAAAGGCTCTGACGAGCTAAGTCTCACCCAATGTCTTGAGTACTCAGAGCATTCTAAGGTGAAGAGACTTGCCTAGGAAGCTGTTGACAGATTTTTTTAAAAAGGAACCCTTGGGTTTTTTGAATCTTGAATTAGTGGTTTGTGCCAGAAGTTGGGAAAAATATGGAGCCAGGAAGAAATTCTCTAGAACTGAACAGTAAAGGGAGCCTGTGGCAGCCTGAAATGCTTACCTTGTGAACACCAGGACCCACTTGTTGAGTAGAAGTGGGAGGAATGTGGCAATAAAGAAACTGGCCACAGAAACCCTTGAACCAGGTTCATAGGGTCTAGAGGAGAGGATGAGAGAAGGTTGACTGGTCTGAAGTTCATGATCTGGCTCAAGGGAGTTAGGGTGGTTGAAAATCTGTGACAGTACCCATGGTATAAAAGTGAGGCAATCAATATGAACCTTGGTGAGACTAAATTAGTGGCCCATGTTGGCCCAGAACCCAATGAGATGAAGAAAAGATTTTTGAGTCTATGAATTAGCACTTATTGCTGCTGACTGTATGCACAGCCTGTCCTGATCTGACTTTGCTTATGGATGTGGACTCACATGGTTCCAATGGAAATTTCCTCACATCAAAGAACGTGTTTGTCTCCTCAGGGCACTGGGTTGATGTAAGTGGGCAGTATAGAAATTGGACACACAAAATGGGGCAGATAAAGGCATGAAGTGGCTGGCTTTACAAACGTTCATAGGTGAGGGAATATCTTCATAGGATTATTGGATTATGGTATAGGTGTTCACTTAACTGAAATTGTTAGGAATAGAATACTATGTTTTGTTCACCTATAGACTATTATGTTTAAATGAGACTGGCACATATTGAACTGCATGTATTTTAGTTTAATCATTTTAGGTACAGATATGATTTTATAGTTTTGGCTATATATGGCTATATATGGCTATATATATATATATATATATATATATATATATATGGCTAGAGAGTTGTGCAAAAGTGTCAAGTTTACAAGGGGTAGTCTGTGGTAGTTACATAATCTCCTGTCAACTTGAGCAAAGTGTTGGAGTCTAGCCTGTCAGTCAGGTCATAGCCAATCCTGTCTCTGTGTATGCATAGCCTTCTCCTCAGGATTCTGGAAACTCCTGTCTTCCTCCTTGGAGGTGGGAAACACTCTCTCCCTGTCTTCCCTTTCCTGCTGTTGAGATCCTTAGAGAGCCAGCATTGAGATGCTTCCACTGGATCCATAAGACCTTCCACCCACTGACCTGTGATCTTCCTGAATTCGGCATCATTGTATGTGGTGCATGAGTCTAAAAAGGAATTTCTGAACTAGTATCGAGCATATAGACTAATAGCTGACTTATGGATTTAATCTGAACTGGGCTTGGCTGTTTTCTCAATATACAATTGCTCTTTTATATAAAGCTTTTTGTTATACATCTGTGAGTGTCCATGAATTTGTTTCTCTAGTCACCTGGGTTAGCATATTGCCCGATTATATTTTTTTTTCATTTATCACTTAGTTTTTATTTCTGCCTACAACACATTTTATTCTTGGGACAGGCAATAAAATAAATCATTTTCTTGAAGTCTCTATGTTGAACTATTCCAGATGAATCCACATTGTCCACATTATATGTACTGCTTTTGAAAGGAAGCTTGCTGCTGTAGGTAGGACTATGCTGGGGCCTAGCCCTCGAGCAGTCTCAAGTATCTTATCTATTTATCCCTTAATAGCTATAAGAAGTTCTGTTGGCTGTTCAAACTCATCATCCACTCTCAGGTAGAAAGATGGGATTGTCTATTCTTATGAAGATTTATTATCTTAAAAACCCTAAGACACAATTCTCCTCTGTCCTATAGGGTCACCATGAATCAGAATCACTTCAATGACAAGGAATCTAGTTTATCTAGCTACCACATGTACTCCTGTATAGGCCGAGTTTTTCAGCACATTTTTTTTAATGAAGTTTTTGTGGTAAATTAGGTGCCTTGGCTGGTATATGGGTTGACTTATACTCAAGTATACAGGCATCTATCTAACTATTATCTATCAATCTATCTATCATCTATCTAACTAGCCATCTATCAGTCATCTATCTCTTTGTCTTATTCTTGTTGTATGTGGGGGAGGTCAGGGAGAAGAAAGAAGTAGATTGCTTTATTGTCAGAGCCAGAGCTAGATACTCCAGCTGCAGTGAGCACTATTCACCCATCTCAGTAATTTTTTTTTTTTTTTTTTTTTTTTTAGGCATCATTGCCCTCAGGTGGTGGGAGTAGGAGGCCCAGCCTTTGCTCCGTGGAGCTGGAATCGAACCTCCATCCCAGTGGGCCGCAGTCCTGCGCACAACCACTACGCCACCAGGGCTCAGCCCGATCTCAGTAATTTTTAAAAAAGAAAAATAATTGGCTCTTTTCTTTTAGTAGGAATTTAGGACATTTTGATTTGTGTGCAGCTCTGTTGTAGACTTAACCTCTGAGTTCAAAACACTGTTAGATTTTTCTTTTGTTTGCAGAAAAATGTCAGATGAGTCTCCAAATGAAAAGACAATAGATAATTAAAACTCAAAGCAGTTAATGACCAAGATAACCCTAGTTAATGATCAAGTTAATGACCCTGGATCACCAGGGAGATGAATGCTCAGAAGATTGCAGTAGAAAAAAATGCATGCTGCTGTTTATTAATTACCCCCAAATCTTCATATTGAGTCTCAATCTGCTTTCAAAGTATGACACCTTTAATGGAGAAGACATATATAAAAACTGCAGCAATACAGAAGTCACTTGGAAGCCATAACTTACTTCTTTCAATATCATATTAAAAGCTGCATTTCTTAATAGTATTATTCAATGGTCAATATGACTTTTATTTATATTTACTAACAATGTTGAACTTTACAGAGCCAAGTGATCCTGAAAACATCAAAGGCTACACAATCCCTCCACAGTGATTTTTTTCCAATAATTTTATTGGGGGCTCTTACAGCTCTTATAACATTGAATAAATCATTTTTATCAAGCATATTTATACACATGTTGCCATCTTCATATCCAAATATTTTCTATTGAGTCCTTGATATAAGCTCCTCTTTCCTCTTCCTTTAAAAAAAAAATCATTTTAGGGGCTGAGCCCCGGTGGCGTAGTAGTTGAGTGCAGGCCTGCAGCCCCCTAACTTGATGGTTGAAATCCAACAGCAGCTCTCCAAGAGCAAGGTTGGGCCTCCCACTTCCACCAGAGGGCAGTGATGCCAAAAAAAATCATTTTATTGGGGACTCATACAACTCCTATCACAATCAACATGTGCATCAATTGTATATATACCACAATTGCACACCTGTTGCCATCATCACCCCAAAACATCCTCCCTTCACTTAGGCTCCTAGTACCAGCTCCCCATATCGCCCCCCTCTCCCATGAATCCTTAATAATTTACACATTGTTATTACTTTTTCATATTGTACTCTGTCCGATATATCCCTTCACCCACTTCCCCGCTGTCCCTACTCCAGAGAGGTCATATGTAGATCCCTGCAATTGGTTC
>PVJH01006006.1:16339-106195 GCA_004026705.1 Nesogale talazaci | reverse complement strand
GGGGGGGGGGGGGGGGGGGGGGGGGGGGGGGGGGGGACGGACGACTGACTATTGAGGCTGAAGCATTCGTGGTCCCCAAGGGGTGTAGCCATTCAGGTAACTTGAACTTTAGACATTGTGTGTGTGCTGTGGGATGCAGGTGGGTGAGGTGACTGAGAGTTTGTTGTTGTTTTGGAATGCACTGGGAGCGCATCTCTCCTTTGTTTGGTCTGAGCTGTGTGCTGGCATTCACAGGATTCCATTCCAGTGAAGCACCCAGGCCCTCACGAAAATGAGGCGTTGCCACTGTGGTGGCCGCCCTCGCTGGGACAGGTTTGGTTTGTTTCCCTGCTTTAAATTTCCCAGTGTGGCTGCCAGGGAGGAAGGAGAGGAGGGAGTCAACACTCTCTCTCTCTCTCTCTCTCTCTCTCTCTCTCTCTCTCTCTCTCTCTCTCTCTCTCTCTTTCTCTAACCCCTGCAATTAAATGGGGGCAGGAGGTTTCCCACTGCAGCCCGGTGCATTAGAAAAAAGTGAGAGGCCCTGTTTCAATTTCTGTCCTCAGAACCCCGGCAGAGTCCCCAGCTGCAGTGATGGCTTCTAAGCCTAGATCCCTTCGTTTGCTTCCACAGCTTTTCTTTTATGCAGTTTTAAAATGTGTGCTTATTACAAATACATGTGCATGTATTTGTGGGTTAGTTTGTGGGAGGGGGCACCAGAGAGAGCCAGGCTCCCTACCGAGGAGCTCAAGGTCTTTCTGAGCTGCAGTGTGACAGGAGGGGCTGGGGTGTCGAGGCACCCACAGATGGGGTGGGAGAAAGTCACAGTGACAAGCCCCCAGGGGGGTTTCATCCTGTCCTGGAGGGTCTCACAAGACAGAACAGGGCTACATAGCCCTGAGTTTGGCCCACGCCGAGAGTCTCAAGAAGCGTCTTGATTGGAAGTCTTTGGAGAACACCTTTCATTAACTGATAGGGAAGAGAGTCTTCTGAGCAGTTCAACGTGCTGCTTTGAAGAACCTCTTGGTGGTATTGTGGGAACCATCCTTCCATTCTTGTTGCTGAGGCCAAGTGTGTTTGACTGGGTGGAAACCACTTCAAGGAGTGCACTTTGCAGTGTCAAAGCAAGTGGTTTGTTCCAGATGTGAAGTGTGGGGAGGGGAGCCCTGGTGGAACTTCAGAACCCACAGGCAACAATGGGAAGCATTTATTGCAGCACATGCCTGCGGGTGTGGGCCAGGCCTCTGATGTCTCCGATTGGACCAGCGAGGAGACACTTGGCAGCTGAAGAAAGCTTGAGTCGGGGAGTGAAACTTGAAGCTTGTGAAACGAGTTTGGAGCACCTGAAGTGTCTGTTTGGCCAGCATTTGGGCTGTCACTTGAATGAGCCCTTCTTTCTTTCTTTTTTTTTTTGGTCAGGCACATCTCCTTCCCTCCACTGTCAGAAAACAATGTGCTCCTCTGGGGAGGCTCCACCTTTGACCGGGTGTCCCCTGAGCCCCCCTCCCTTAAGGACCTTCCTGGAAATTGCTCTCTCAATCTGTCATTTCAGTCTCTTTTGCTACTGACAAACTAAGTCAGAGAGCTTCGACCCCGAGCTGATAGTAGTCATAATTGCTGGATTTCTGTGGAGTTGAGGTTTAAAGCTGTGTGGGACCTTGAGGTCAAGTTCTTTCACCTGGGGGCAAGGGCCCGTGTACCTCTAAGACTTCAAGTCCATTCATTTTAAATGGGTGAGGGGTGCCCCTCCAAGGGACTTTTCCCTCCCAAAGCTGTGTATTTAATTTTTTTTATTTTTATTTTTTGCAATACAACCTTATCTCCTTCAGCATACTCACTGTTACACTTAATGCATTTGTCAAATCTGTGATTCCATTCCTGGAGACATTTTTCAAACTCTTATCTGTTCAGACGACTGACAGCACCTCCCTCATTTTTGCTTCACCTCTTCTCCATCTTCACATCGCTGCCCTTTCCTGCCCCTCTGCATTTGCAGAAACAAAAGGAAGTTGCATGGAGTGAGGTCAGGTGAGTAAGGGATGAGGGACAGAGAAGCAGGCTGTTTTTTTGCCCCAAACTGGCGCACTAAGATGACTACGTGAACGGGTGCGTTGCCTTGGTGGCGAAACTAGTCCCCCGTCTGCCACAAATCAGGCCTCTTTCGTTGAACACTCTTTGGGAATCTTTTCAGAAGCTCTGACCAGAAAGCTTGGTGAACAGTCTGACGTGGTTGAACAGACGCCAATGCACGTACCTCCCTCACTTGAGAAGAACAAGTGAGCATTGTCCTGATCTGTGATTTTACTTGAAGAACAGTTTTGGGGCTCATGGAAGATGACGCAGCGATGAGGGGAGGGGTCTTAAGAATGGCATCGTTTCTTGTCCTCAGTATCTTGGGGGAAAGTCTGTGTCGCGTCAGAGCTGTTCTTTCAAAGTTTGACATGTTTCTGCTTGACGCTTTCTCCTGGTCAGTCAGAAACAGAGGCCCCGATGTCACACAGCGACCCCGCAATTCCCAGGTCTTTCATTAAAATGTGCTGAACCGAGCTCCAGGAGAATGCAGATAGCTCCTCCATCTCTTCAATGGTCCCCTGTCGCTCTTGGAGCACAGGTGCACATGTTTTGTTGACATTTTCGCCCACTGGGGAAGTTGACAGAGACATCCAGAACGAGGTTAGTCATCAACTCAACCTTTCCCCTCGTTTGAAGTGAGGAAGCTGCTCATGCACTTGAGTGTTTCCCATGGCACTGTTCTTGTACACTGTGTTCAGCATCGCAGCAGTTTCTGTGGCATTTTTCCCAAGTGGAAACAAAACTTCACAGCCGCATATTGTTCTCTCAAATTGGACATCACAAAAGCACAGTGTGTAAGTGGAACTGCTCTTAGGATAAAATTCACTGTGACCAGAGAACTTTCCTAGGAGAAGCCCTGGGTGCACTGACTCACAGTTGCTGGATACTCGGCTGATAGGAAAATGCATACAACATACGCTCTGCCCAGCAGAGCTGTTCCTCAGTTTTTTGGGAGGGCTACCCCCACATAAATGAGCTCTCGACATGATTTGCCCCGATTTTTTTCTTTTAAGTGGAAATTGTGTTGGGAATCCGCCTGCCTGCACAATCATAGTCTCCGCTCACCAGTCCAGAGCCTTGCCTGCCCTTCTCTGTCCCTGGGATAGTGGAATGTGCTCTGTCTGCCTGTGTCACACCTGCATCTCGGTCTGCATATTTCAGAACACACCGTCTGCTTATTTGGGGTGGCAGCTGCCAAGTCAGGGTATCTGCCAAGC
Source organism: Nesogale talazaci (assembly GCA_004026705.1). Taxonomy (NCBI): domain Eukaryota; kingdom Metazoa; phylum Chordata; class Mammalia; order Afrosoricida; family Tenrecidae; genus Nesogale; species Nesogale talazaci. The sequence goes on along the minus strand of PVJH01006006.1, from coordinate 102,929 downwards.
GCCCTTCAGTTCACAGGTCCCGCTGATGGGATGTGAGAGGAGAATGCAGTTTGTAGGTGTTCCAGGCGACTTCTGTGCCCACCAGCTGTTTATCTGGGGACGGTTTCCCCCGCCCTCTGACATGTGTGCAGAAACCAGAGCTGGTGTGGGAGGTGTGGGAAGGCAGCGCTGTGGCAACCCCGAGGGCGATGACGAGATCCTTGTTTTTCCTGCAGGGAAACGCCCGCTGGGATGTGGGAAGGTTTCACAGAGTGTTTTTCCTCCTCCACCTCCCTTCTTCCTGGTCGTCTCCTCATTTTGATGGCCCGGTCATCGCCAGGTGCCTTCTCGGAGGAAGTCTTGTGCTAATGCTGATGGCGCTCTGCCGTGGGCCCCTCGTGTGTGTGCCCCACAGCACAGGGCGACTTAGCCGGGACGGTCTGGGGAATCAGCCGTGGAGCTGGATTCTGCTCCTGAGTTCATGACTCAGTCTGTGATACCTTCTTGGGCTTAATTAACGAATTAATTAGTAATTAGGCCACATACTGTGTTCTTTTGAGGGGAAGAGGAACGTATTGGCATGCGGTGTGCCTGTTAGACTTGAGCCAACAAGCTCTGACTCTGAAACTTCCCCCCACTCCATGGGCTTCAGGCGCATGTCGATGACCGGCGTTGGTGGCTTTGGGCTGAGAATGAGCGCGCACTGCTGACCTCCTGTCGCTGACTCCTGCTTTTAACCCCCCGCCGCCCGGCCCAGGAGGAGCAGGCAGGCTGTCCCTCGGGGCTTGCAGGCTGTGACTCCCTTGGGCAGAAAGCCTCACGTCTGCGGGCGAGTCACAGCTAAGTGACATGGAAGGTTTCTTCAGGCCTTCTAATTGGAATTGAGTGCGTCGATTCTATCCTAGAAATGACATGATCAGTATTGTGCATCCATGTGGCTGACTGGCACTTGGAGACTAGCACGGATTAGAGTGACAGGGAGGCGAGGCCCAGAGGGGCCGTCAGCTGATTCCAATGTGGCGGCAGGAGGTGCCCATCCTCAGCCACGCCATGCTACTGGTAGGAAATCAACAGGCAACATTGGCACAGACTGTCTTGAAATGTAAGTGCCTTTCGTTACACACCTCCTGGTTTTACTGTCTTGCTTCTAGTCACGCGGGGGTCACTTTCCCCCCTGAATTGTTATAGTTCACAGCTTTTTCCCAGCAGCCCCTTCCTCGGCTCTGTACTCTGTGTGGGCAGGGCGTGCTTGAGGGGGAAGGCCATGAAGATTTGCAGCACAGAAGGCAGCCGTGCAGACTTTGATTTTGTGATCTCTGTACTGTCTATCTCTTATTGTCGGGATACTCAGAAGCCAGGGACTCTCAGAGCCCCGAAGGCACTGTGGGCTAAGCACTTGACTACCGAGCAGAAAGCCAGTGGTCCCACCTCCCACTCAAGCCTTGGGAGAGGAGGACACCGCCTGGCCCCACGAAGGATGCACAGGCAGTTTCATCCTGCCCTCCAGGGCTCCGTGAAGCTGGAGGCCACTCGATCACAGTGGGTTTGGAGTCTTTTTTTTTCATATTGTTTTACGAACAATATATTTATGTTAAAGATAAATGCTTAGAGGCCATAGAATAAGGCCAACTGCATTTGTGAAATAAAGAACATTTTTCCTTGACTAACTTTTTGAAACATCTTACATAGTTAAAGTAGCCTTTCTTCCTTAAAACATGGCTTTCCTTTTAACTTGCATATATATAATCAGTTTTATTGACGTGTGAATCATATACCATGCCAGGCATGGTTTAAGTATGTGAATATATTACAAGGAGTTGTGCGGTCAGTTTCAGAACATCTCCTCCATTCTTGCACTCATTATTATTAGCTCCCCGTTACCCCCAGTCTCTTCCCTCCATGGGCCTAAGAAACTTATTGTTCATGTAGTTATTGTCCCTGTGGATTACTGATGCTGGATTTCATATGAAGAAAATTGTACCCCCCCAAAACCCAACAGTGACATAAAACTCAAAACCCTTCAATCCAAAAGCAAGTAGAAGATAATAGAAATGAACAGCTTAAAAGTGGGATTAAAGGGGAAGCGGATGATAATATGGTAATTTTTGACCCACCTGTATCTGCAGTCATCCAGTTCCCAGGCTCTCTGTCCGAGGGCAAGACTGTTCACCCCGCTGGTCAATGGGCTGAGGGAGTTCAGTGGAGCTCAGTCGCTGTGGGGACCCTTCAGTGACTTCTGCGCTTTCACTGTCCTCCATAACCTTCTGCAAGCCAGGTGCTGAGAACTTAAGCTCTTATACGATTCTCTCCTCTGATCTTGGATTTTATGATTTGCAGTCCTTGGATCACATGGGCTGATGTGCTCCTTCCTTAAGGACCTAGCTGTCACTGCATTTAGATGGGTGCTTGGAAGCCAAGCCTTTACGACCACCTGCTTTTCTTCTTGATACCCGGACACCATCTGATTCCTTGATCATACTGAACTACTACCACACCCATATCCGCAAGGATTGCTTCGTGAGGGCAAGGTACTGAGCAGGGCCACTTCACAAGAACTAACTGTTTCTTAAACTAGGGCTCCCAATTAATTGTGAGCTCAAAATCCATTCATTTAGCCAAAGTGTATATTTATCTCTGACCCAGATTAGAGAGGCAGCATTAGTAGCTTTTTGGAGAATAATCTATGCAAAGTCCATGATTCATTTGGTAATTCTGGTAATACTCACCGCCTTCGAGTTAATGTTGATTCATGATGACCCATATCGTACAGGGTGGGAATGTCCCTGTGGGTTTCTGAGACTAACTTTACGGGAATAGGAAGCCCTGTCTTTCTCCCTCAGAGCAGCTGGCTGGTGGATTCGAACCGCTCATCTTGCAGATCACAACCAGACGCATAGCCACTGTGCCGTCGGGGCTAGTAACAGCAGCATTAGTCTAGCCAGTGGACGAGATTTTAAAGTACTATTGAGAGGAGGAAAACATGCTCTTGGAGGGGAGTTTTGAGACCCAAATCCCTCGGATGCTCACGTGGGTTAGAAGCTTCAGTAACGGGATGCTGTTTAAGAAGGGTTTAGGCACAGGTGAGAGCTTTAGCAACGTTCATTCGTGAAGGCCAGGCCACGTCTGGGTGTCACCAAAAGCCGTGAAAGTGGTCAAGTCGCAAAGATGTTGGCAGTTACTGGATGACCATTTTGGGGGATTTGGCCTGGTTTTTTAAATCATCTTATTGGGAGCGTGTACAACTCATCACAATCCAGACAGACTTCCATTTTGCCAAGCACATTTGTTGACATCATCATTCTGAAAACATCTTCTTTCTACTCGAACACTTGGTATCAGCTCCTCACTTTTCCCCTCCCTCGCTGCACCCCCCATGAACCCTTGGTAATTCATAAATTATTGCTATTTTGTCATGTCTTATACTGTCTGACACCTCCCTTCACTCACTTTCCTGTTGTCCCTCCCCCAGGGAGGAGATTATATGTAGATCTTTATCCTTGGTTCCCTCTTTTTCCTCCACCTTCCCTCCACCCTCCGGTACCGTCAATCACCACTGGTCCTGAAGGGATCGTCAGTTTTGGGTTCCCTGTGTTTTCCAGCTCCTGTCTGTACCAATGCACATCCTCTGGTCTAGTTGGATTTGAAAGGTAGAATTGGGATCATGATAGTGGGAATCAGTGAGAGCATTTAAGAAGAAAGTTGTAAGTTTCATCATTGCTATACGGCACCCTGACTGCCTCGTCTCCTTCTCATGGCCCTTCTGTAAGGGGATGTCCAGATGGACTTGGGTCCCCACTCTGCACTCCCCCTCATTCACAATGATGGGATTTTTGTTGTCCGACGCTTGAAGCCTGCTCCCCTCAACCCTCGTGGGCACACAGGCTGCTGTGCTTCCTGTTTCTGGCAGCCAGGCAGTGAGCGCTCCCACGGGATCTGCACAGGGCAACGTCCACACACTGACGCGGGTCAAAACGCCCAATGTGTGCAACGTAGTTCACAGAGGCAAGCCCTGTGCTCCACTGAAGGTGTTCTCCTTCCTCCTCCCATCGAGGGTGACGTGCTCATGTTTAGCATCCTTCCTTCTAGGAAAGTCTGTGCAAGGTAGTTAATCTGTCAATCCTGTGTGGAAGAACTGGTTTGAGAAGTCATGTTGCAAAAAAAAAAGAAAAAATTATTTCCCTAAAGATTCATCGTTCATTCATCCATCTGCTCAGCAAAGTATTCCTTTGATCACACTTCTGTATGGCAGCACCATCAGGAAACGGAGAATCATTCACGTAAAGCTGTCAGGGAAGAGATTCCCCTCTTTATGGGCTGGTGCCCGCCCGTCTCCAGTGACGTCATGGACTCGGTCGGCTACGAAGGAAGGAAGAGAATCACAGAATGTCTTCCGCAAGAGAGCAGTTGAAATCATTCTTCCATTTGGCCAAGGACATTTGATTGGGTTTTTCCCCTTTTCTTCTTCTTCTTACTGCACTTCCCCAGCAGCTCTGAGAAATGTCAGTACAAAAGGGGAGTCTGAAATATCTCAGTCTGAAGAGGAAGGCACCTCGACATACGGAGGCCCAAGCACCGTGAGGGTGCAGAGACCCGAGGACAGACACGTCTCGTACAGCACGAAGACAAGTCACGGAAGCATCTACGGATGGCGCCGCAGGCCTGACCGCCACAGCCGTCACTCCAGCACATAGGCTGCAGAAGACGAGGTCTCCTGCTCCATCACTTGGAGCAGATTGAGCAGCCCAAAGTCCACTTGGCCTCCTCCTTGTGTGTGTACACACACATACAAATATATCAACATTTGTATATTTCTATAGCTATATTTATGCCTGTATGTATATTTTACTTTGGGTTTTTTTCCCCCATCACACTGTCAGGTTTATCCGTCGTTCACCTCTCAGTAATTCTTCTCGGATACATATCAATTGATTGACCACAACCAGGAAAACTGTACCGTCCACATCATCAATTTTATATTTTTTCCTTTTTTTTTTTTTTTTGTTTTGTTTTTGGGTTTTTCCTTTTTTTTGGTTTTTGTTTTTGGAGCATCACTGCCCTCTGGTGATGGGAATAGGAGGCCCAGCCTTGCTGCTGGATTTGAACCTCCAACCCAGTGGGCCACAGTCCCATGCAAAACCACTACGCCACCGGAGCTCAGCCCCACATCATCTATTTTAGATCCTTTCCTACTCCCCTGTCCCTGTCACTGACTCACCACTTTCCCCCCACCCCTCCTCTTCCTCTCCCTGCCCCTCCAACCCGGCAGTCCTGTTGCCGTCTCCTTGGGGCTGCTCATCCTGCCTGTCTGACATAGCTAGCCCCTCGAGGAGGCGAGTCTGTACTACGCAGACAACGGTGTGGCTGAGGAGTGGGAGATCTTAGGGAGAAGGGGCTCCGGCCGCAGTCTGGGGGGACACCACGGTCAGTTGGCATAACACTGCCCACAAACACTGTGTTCTACATGCTGTTCAGATGAATAGTGATGGGGGTCCCCAACAAGCTGGGGAGCCCCCATCTAAGGGACAGCTCATGGCCTCTCCTAACTGGAGAAAGCGTGGCGAAAACTGAAGAGTTCTGGACATACTTCCTCTCCAGGGCCCTGGGACCAAAGGCGCTCGATCCTGTCGCTGCGTGTCTGGAAAATGCTGCTCAGAAAGGGGGCGGGGGCTGTACTGGCGTCCATGCTGCAGGCCCCTGCCTCCACGCACCAGGGACTGTGTCGGCTCCTTCCTGGGCATTCCGATCTCATTAAGTGCTATTGTGAGCATTTGAAACGTACTCAAACAAGATTTGGAAATGACATGCAGAGTGCTGCCCACCTGTGTTCTTCCTGACAGCGGTGGTCAGTGATTGGTCAGAACCTCTTCCGTTTTTCTCCTCCCTGCAAGCTCACTCGTCCTCCGGAGCCTCTCCCTGGGTCACTGCGCGCCGGCTGAAAAGTCAGGTCCCCTCCGAAGAGCACTGTGTGCTCATCCACTCGGTCACCAGCGGGGTTCGTGGTGCTCTTGGGGGGCACAGGGATGCGCATTTTGCATCTTCAACATCCACGTGACTCAAGCGAATCGTATCGTTAAGCCACAGGGAAGGCTGGACCTCCTGCTCCCACCAGGGCAGTGATGCCACAAAAAAAAAAAAAGAAAGAAAAAAGGAAGCCGCAAGGGAATTCTTCTCGCCCTGAGCAGCAGCCATTCCTGAAAGGAGTTTCTGAAGTTTCCCCGTGGGAAGCCAGCGGGCAGGTGGGCTCTGTGCTCGCATGTGAATCAGAATGTGGGGCAGCGGTGGGGGCCCACGCCCTGTGTACAGCAGACCCCTGCTGCTGCTCCTTCCTGCGTCTCGTGGACTTGACTGAGCCAGCTTCCGATTCCACAGCGGATAGATAGCATTCTAATTCAGGTCGCTGGGTTGGTGCTCTCTCCGGGAGCCTCCAGCAGGTAGGTGCCTAGTAGTGCAGTAGTTGCCCCCACACCTTAAATTCACTTGTTACAGTGTCTGTGTCTGACCACCCTCTTTAGATGGTCGGCAAGTGTCTCCGGACTTGGGCCTTGGTTTGTGGTGTTGATGTGAGTTTGGGCGGGGGTGGGGGGTGTTAAAGCTTCTTCTCCGTTGTTTCCCTTTAGCTGCGGGGCAGTGAGTCTGGGGCGCCGATCGCTCAGCTGAGCCCACTCTGGCCCACCGTCCATGTCCCTCCCTCCCTCTGAGGCGTGATCCTGCAGCTCACGGAGTGGTGTGGCTGCCCTAGTGCTCCCTGGGGAAGCCAGGGGCCGTCTGTTCAAGATCGCATTTCTCCCGGGCTCTTGTGTCTGTAAACATCTGGAGTGGCTATATGAGTTAGCTTGTTCTGTTGTTGTTTGCCTCTCGCCTTCAAACTAAACGAGGTCTCTCCGAGAGTTCGGCCTAGAATGAGGAACTGTCTAGAAAGGGGCTGTCCCCGGATAAAGGAATCTTGCAGGGCACCTCCAGCCTGCTGGGCAGCGTGCTTTTGGGGCTGGTTCTTCTTCTCGCATCACTGTGACCGGGAGCACGGGCTGTCCCGCTGGTTTGGGTCAAATGAAGCTTTTCCTCCCATGAGTGGGCGGGGAGCGTGAGCACAGACGCGGTCATCGTTGGAGTTCTCAGCGTCTGTGACACTGACGTCGTCCTGCGGAACCCCAGACTTGTGTCGTCCCGCCTGCTCTCCCTCCCTCGGGAAGCAGGACACTGGAGAGAGAGAGAGAGAGAGAGAGAGAGAGAGAGAGAGAGAAAGAGACCGCTAACGCCTGTGCCCATGCGTGTTCTGCGGAGGGGAGGAGTGTGATGTGTGGCACGGTCCATCTCACGCTCTGCCTCTTTCCTGTGCATTCAGTCCCTGGGAGTCTCCCCCATAGACGTGCTCCCTGCACCAGGGGAGCAGTCTGCAGGCCTGCTTTATCCCATCGGACCCCATCTAGACCCATCGGACTAGACCTATCCTTGGAAGTAGACAGAGCAGATGGTAGGGGAGAAACAAAACGGACCATCTTTTTGCCTTCAGACTTCTCCGGATGAAAGACCTGGCGTGCATTTCCACCCTTGCCTTCTCATCTGGACGACTCCCTTGGCCACATATTGGCAATGTCGTCGTCCCCCCCTAGCTAGAGGCTAGAGGCTTCTTCCCTAGCTCTTGCCCCGGTGCCTCCGGGAGCGTAGGCTGTGTTGACAACACTGCACACTTCCATGGGTGAAACACTGTCCAGGGGAGAAGTTCACACTAGCTGTTCTCTCAGGAAATAAAGTATCTAACGTCAGAAGGGCACTAAGAGGCCCTTGCTGCTTCTCTTTGAACCCGAGGCCGGGTCTGCACAGCTCAGGGAATGGTCTGGACGGGCTTGGCAAGGGGCTTTGGCCAGCATCTCCCATCAGTTCTCTGTGTCTTGAATGTCACAGCCCCACTGTCTTCGTCCCAGAGGGTCAGCGGGCCACCCTTCCCGGAGTCCCGTTTCACCTCATGTTCCGCTGTTACCGAATGTGGCCCTGTGCCCCTCCACGCGGCTGTGCTTTAAGTGCCGAGGTAGGGACGTCACAGCCCCGCTCACGCACCACCGGCTCTGGTGGGAGAGGCGTTTGTAAGAAGAGCCGGAGGTGGTCGGGATCCTGGAGAGCCCCTGTTCTCCCTCGGATTTGGCTCCAGCTTCTCACCTTGAATAGAAACCTGAAGCTGGGAAGCCAGGTGGAGAGGGTGGGGGGCAGAGGGCGGGTTTCAGGTTGGATTCCTGTGAAATCCTCTAGCAAAGGGCAGCATTAGTTTGGGTCATAGAGTTTCTGGAATGGTCCAGGGTGAGGGCCAGCTTGTTTCCCAGGCAGATCAGTGTGGGGCGGGGACCAGGTATAGGATGCCCCTTGGCTGTGGAAAGGGAGGGAGCCAGCAAGGTGTCCCCGGTGCTGTGCACAGACCGTGCCCGTCCTGAGCCCCGCTCCCACCCACCCCCAACGTGCGTTTCCTGCACGCTGTCCCCTTGGCCCTCTGCTCCTCGGGGAAAAATGCACATGCGTGATCCTGAAGAGTATGTGAGGTCAGCTGATCTTGTCTGCGCCTCTGGGAAGCACTTTGCTCATTTCCTGGGAATAAGCCAGTTAACTGGGAAGGGAGGCTGTTGGCCAGCTGGCTGGCCAGTCAGAGAAAGCAGGCCCTTGCTCGTCCCAGAGTGGGCTCAGGCCCGGGCTCCCTGGTGAAGACGACGCAGGGCAGGGCGGGGACTCCCTCTGTGGTGCAGGTCGCCCTGGGCTCAGTGTGGACGACCATACTCAGCAACCAGGCCCGGACAGCCCCATAGGAAACTCAGAAGGCGCCCCAGTTAAGGGAACAATTAATGCAGAAAGGAGAGGCAAGAGAGCGTAAAGGGCAGAAACGTCCCCACTCTTAATCCCGGCTTCACCCCTAAGAGCGACATCATTCTACCTGAGGACAACCCACACCACGCCCGATGTCGCCACGCCGGTGCCCATGTTGCACAGGGCTGCACTGCCCGCCGCGGTGTCCGGCTGCCGCGCGCCTCCTGACACGGGCCTGTGGGGGCAGTGCCGTGGGCTCTCTGCGCTCTGCATGGCGCAGAGTCCCAGGCCTTGAAGGCGACCTTTGTAGACAGGCGGTGAGGAACCAGGCCTGGGGGGCCAGAGGAGGGAGGGCTAGGCAGAGGGGCGAGGCCCTGGTGAACAGGGGTGTCCCAGGGACCTCTGTGTGTGGAGCCTTCTTGAAAGGACAGGATGAAAGAGGACTTCCACATTTGTGAATTTGGACACGTTTCACCGTCGTTTCAGGGCCCTTCATGTCTCTTCCGACTCAGAAGCTGTGTACAGACTAGGTCAGTGTTCTGCGTCATCCCTAGAGGGACTTCTTGTCGCTGGGGTGAGAGTTTCCATGCGTTGGGACCCCTCGCCTGTTCTCCCTCTCCTCTGACAGCTGACATTCGTGCCGATTCCCCCCCTTTCAGGTCCCCTCCCCCCCCCTCCTCCCCCCCGTACGTGCAGGACCCAGGCTTGTCGGTGCTAAGGATTTTGCACTCTGTCTCACCCAGCGGTTTTGGTGGTTGACATAGATCAACCTCCCGCTTAAAAGTGTCATTCCACCAACGGCCACTATGTGGTGCCCACTCGCCAGAGGTAAATTCTATACCTGGGACACAGCAAGCGCCCATCAAGAGATTAAACTCTAGATTCCTCCTGGGAGGAGGGGTGGGCTGGTGAGAGGGACTGGAGCCTGTTGTCACAGGGGGACTCCTACTGTGTGAAACCACAGAGGTCCAGAGGCTAGACTCAAGCAAGCAGGCTCTGACAGCTCGCTGGGAGGTGAGGGAGGGAGGTCCTGGTGGAGGGCAAACAGGTGTTCACGGGGGCCAAGGGGCAGGGAATGGCCAAACGTGATGGAAACGGCTGCTTGGGAGTGGCAGGCACCCAAGGGGGCCCTGGACCCTCCTCTGCAGGAGCTGTGAGTCAAACCCTGGGCAGATGGACAAGCTCCGCAGACAGACAGAAGGGCTGCAAAGGGGTGTGAAGGCAGTGGCTGCCCGTCGGTGGGCACCTCTGCTTCAAGTGAGCCCATGGCTGGGCACAGTGTGCCAGGCACGGGGTGAGGCCCACTTTGGGGACAGAGCCAGGCCTCTGAGGGAGGGAGGGAGCCACCGGCCACCACGTAGGAACACGTTGCTGTGGGCATGTCGTCGTCGTCGTCACATCCTGCTGGGGGGTCAGTGTTTGGGACCAGAAACGCCCCTGCTCTGGGGAGAAGAAGGACGAGGACACCCACAGTCCCCTGGAAACGACTGGTGCACGGCCTTGGGATCTCTGCACCCAAGTCCACCGCCAACCCCTCAGAAGGATCACCCGGGAGACCCTGGGGTGCGTCGGAGGAAAATGTAGAAGAGCCCTGGCATACTGGTCGGAGAGAGACAGGCGGGACACACATACACACACCCCCCCACCCCCACCACCATCCTCGACCTCGCCCCAAGTCTGCCCTCGGGTGGGGAACTGGGGCAGAGTAGTTGTCTCATTTGGATGAGAGATGGAGTGTGTGCGTGCGGGAGCCGAGCTTCAGACGCCAGCCCAGCCCTGCTGTGCAGAGAGCAGCTGCCAGTCAGCAAAGCCGTTGTGGAATCGGTGGGAAGAGAAGGGGGCTAGCGCACACCTCCGCTGGGGTCGGAGCCGCCTGCGCTCCGGGGACCGTGTTGGTGTGGGTGAGGGGCGGACTGGCCAACGAGCCCTGGCTTTGGCGCCCTCAGTGACGAAAGACAAATTCCTCTTTAAAGCGCCTTCTCCATGTCATCTGGGGTTGAACAGGGCCACTCATGCCTGGTGCTTACGTAGTGGGCCTCTCTCCCCCGTCTCGGCACGAGAACCAAGCTCCCTGGGTCTGGGCCCTCCCAAGAGCTAACCCACCTTGGCCTCACTGTCTGGAGTGGAGATCATGTTAGTGGCTGCTTCTTGAGCATGGAGTTCTCATTACATCATGAAGTGGACCACCTTAGCGCCTCCGTTTCTGCACAGGCAGACCAAGGTCACAACCCATCTGACGCGGAATCACACTGAAAGCCCTGTGAAGAGAGAACTGAAAATAGCCCCAAGTCATTCTCTGCCCAAAAGACCGACGAGAACAACATGGAGAGGGGGTGGGAATTATGATTTGTAATCGAGTGGATCAGAATGATGTAGATTCCATAACTTCTACAACCTCAGAACATAGCCCACAACTAACGGGCATCACAGCAGAGACCCCCGCCCCCCGCCCCCCAGTTTGGAGTTGGCCATGACTCTGCAGAGACTGTGGTACGGATGGCACTTGATGGTCCTCACTGAGTGTTCCTGGAGGGGGAATTAGCGGGTCTCCACGCTACTTCCCCTACCCCCTCTGCAGTCTGCCCTGCCTGTGATCTAAGGTCTTTCTTTATCTCGATGTGTCCGGGCGTCACGGTGACCCTTGCAGAGCCTTCTGGGCCGTCATCTGTAGGGAAGCCGACCACCAGACTTTTCGCCTGATGTGTCACTGGCTGGGTTCAAACTGCCAAGCTCCCAGTTAGCAGGCAAGGGCAACCCCACAGGGCCACCCAGGGAAGGGCGCTCTGTACCATGGTGATGGCCCGGCCAGCTTTCTCCTGGGCACGAGTCTGTGACACCCACCACAGTGATCCCCGCGCAGCACCCGGCACCATGGGTGCTCGTGCCCCGCGGCGCCAGGAGTGACTGGCCGCCACAGAGGCTGTGAGCCCGGAGAAGGGTGCTTGAAGCCAGGGGATGATGTGGTTCCTTTCAGTGGGGCCAGCGTCTCCGCCTGCTGTCGGTTCGATGGCAGCGGCGGGATGCCGACCACAGCGGGTGGGTGGCCAGAAACCACCCCGCCACTCTGCAGCTGAAGAGGCTGCGCACGGCTGCCGTCTTGGGAACGCACAGCTCCACAGGGCTCCATGGCAGAGCGGATGGCTTGGCGCTCAGGCTGGCAGTTGGTGCCCGTCGTTGACGGGGACTTTTCTCGACTTTGCAGGTGTTCATCTCTGTGAACTGCTTAAGCACAGACTTCTCGTCTCAGAAGGGCGTGAAGGGCTTGCCTCTGAACATTCAGATCGACACCTACAGTTACAACCACCGGAGCAACAAGCCTGTGCACCGGGCCTACTGCCAGATCAAGGTCTTCTGTGACAAGGTGAGGGGGACGGGCGGGCCCACGGAGCGCCTTCAGGCTGAGCGAGTGTGGCGTCCTCAGTGAGCACAGGGGGTGCTGTCGCCGTGCAAGGGCACTTTACATGGGCGGGGGTGGGGGGGCCTCGTTTCAGCTGAAGACGAGGCGGGGCTGTCTGAGGGCGCGAGGCAGTGGGTCTGGGATGCATGCCCGGCCGTGCGGTGCCCCCTAACACAGAACAGGTTTCCACAAACAGTCCCGGAGCTTAGAAACCAGTCCCTAGCAGTGCAGTTGTGTCCTGGGACGCAGGTGCTTTTTCTTCAGAGAACGTGGCTGGGACAGCCCGGGCCCCACGCCTGCTCACACCATGCTGATGACAAGGAGCAGAGTACAGTATGGGAGGCCTGTGTCAGTCATAGGCTTGTCGCTTACCTGCCGATAGGCAGTGTGGAGTGTCAAAAGACAGCCACACATAGGGCTGAGCCCCGATGGTGTAGTGGTTGTGTGTGGGACTGCGGCCCACGCGGTTGGCTGTTCAAATCCAGCAGAGCAAGGCTGGGCCTCCTACTCCCACCAGAGGGCAGTGATGGCCCCCTCCCCAAAAAAGACAGAGTCTTTTTCCAGCCGTGGTTTGTGCAGCCAGGGTCAGTGGACACCCTGCCTGCAGCCCTCAGGGCCTGTGGCTTTCTGTGCAAGGCCCCTGAGCACAGGGACAGGTCATCCGCATCTGTGCCCCACCCTGAAGGTACCTCGTGCGTGCAGAGAAACCGTCCATCTCATCCCACCTCTGCCCAACGGGCACCTGCACTTGCCACTTGCTTCCAGGACTTAGAGGAGAAATGACACACTCCTGGTTCCAAACTCACAGCCAACATGTGCGAGTTGGTGGAACACCCTGTCGAAAAAGAACTCTGCCACTCAGAGAAATGTCAGGAGATCACTCAGGACCATGGTCTCCTGGTGCTTATATGCACGGCGATGACTGGCGGCATGCCTGCCGGGCTCCGTGGGCCTCGCTCCCTGTTGGTACAGTGGAGCACCTAGTAGATAGGTCTTTTTCTGCCGGATCCCCGCACACTTCTCAGGCATGTGGTCGTGCGCATTGACAGCCCCTCTCTGTGTCGATAAGTCACTGTGGATCATCTTGCCCACATGCAGTGACCACTGTGTTGCCCGCGGAGAGTGTAGTCGCAAGAGGGCTTCCCTTCCTTGGACAAGACGCGGGGCAGGAGCTCCTGTCTCTGCAGGCCCTGGCCTCAGGCAGTCTTACAAACCGCCCGGCTTGCACTGAACAGGGCCCCTCCATGAGCCTCGGGGAGCGGGCTGTCTTGCTGAGGCAGGCAGAGTGTGTGGTTGTCTTTTGCCACTTGACACAGCTTATGGGTCAGCACGCGGTTAACCACCAAACACTGTGACTGGACACCGATGGCCTCTACATCGGGCACAGAGGCTCTGTTACTGCGGTGGCCTGTGACTTGCCACCACGAAGCACAATTATGAGTGTAGGCTTGTCGAGGCGAGGCTGCCGTCCACTCCACGGTGAGCACTCTGCCCAGGGAGGAGAGGGGCAGGGGCACCTGTTGCAAAGGGGATCAGATCAGCAGAAACCGGACTTCTCTCATCATCCAGGGTGCAGAACGGAAAATCCGGGACGAAGAGCGGAAACAAAGCAAGAGAAAAGGCAAGTGTCCCGACCCAGGGGTGCCTGTGAGTGGAAAAGCCCCTCTGAGCATCATAGACCTTTCTCGTTCAAAGCAGACCCTGGGTTGTGGCGGGAGGCAAGCCTGAGTGCTGAACAGCAAGCCTTTTTTTAGGGATCACAGGAGCATGAGGGGGGTACCAAACACAGCCAGAATTTCCCTCAAAGCTATGTATTTATTTATTTATTTTTACAAAACAACCGTGTCACCTCCAAAGAACACACCATTGTTACCCTTAATGCACGTGTCAAATCTGTGATTCCAGTCTTGGAAACATTTTTCAATCTCATCTGTTTGGACGGCTGACAGCACCTCTCTCTGTCCTTTCCTTCACCGTCAACTTACTGTCCTCTCCTGTCCCTGCTCCCTCACAGACAAAGAAGTCACATGGAGGGAGGTCAGGCGAGCTAGGGGTGTGAGACGAGAGAGGCACGCTGTTTTTTGCCCCCAAAGCCTGGCGCTCTGAGGTGGCTGCGGTGGCAAAACCCATCGCCTGTCTGCCACGAATCAGGCTTGCTGGTGCACTGTTACGCTGGCTTTTCAGAACCTAGAGAGAAAGTGATTAGCAGTCTGACCTGGTGGAATGAACTTCAAGTTCACTAGCCCTCTCACATCACATCTGGGGTTTTGTGGGTACCCCTCGTATTCTTGAGGTGTTTGGCAGGCAAAGTTCTCGGCTGTCTGCGAGCTCAGGTTGCCGGTCCCAGTTCTGAAAAGCAGCACACAAGTTCTACCCGATAGCGGCTCGTCTAGATTGAAAACAGCAGTTATCATAGAAGAGGGGGAACTGGGAACCCACACAGGCTTACCCTTCTGAAAGAGCAGACAGGTTTGTAGCCGCTGCAGGGTCTCTAGGGCTTTTTGCTCACTTGGCATCTCACTAGGAAAGCTGCCTCTGTTGCCACTTTCTTAATATGACCAGTATTCATAGTCACCCCCAAACGCTGTGACTCTCGACCGACAGAGAAACAGCTCTCCCGGTAGCACGTGGTCTGGTCTGCTGAGCGCGGGCGTCCTCAGAACGGCCGTCTGCCACCAAGCGCAGACCCCGCTCCCGGGTCACTGCCGAGACCAGTGAGCCAACCTGATGGGCCACGGGGAGGGTGGACTCGTTTCCTCAGCTGACAGGAGCGAGGCAGGTGGCTCCAGCCAACGGACGCGGTGGACGTTTCTACAGTTAGACCTTTCAGCCTTCCAGACCAAAGGCTTGCTTCTGCTCCAGGTCGTGTGTGTGTGTGTGTGTGTGTGTGTGTGTGTGTGTGTGTACACGACACCTCTCTTCCTCCCCTTCCCCCCCCCCCCCCGTGTTTAAAGAGACCCTCTTACACTTTTTGGTTTCAGAAAGATGCTTAGTTGATGGAAGCATAAACCCACACAGCAGAGTTCTTCGGGACTTTGCCCTCCATTGCAGGGAACAGGGCGCATCTCCCAGAGAGGAGTTGGTGCTGCTCGGGGAGCAGGAGTGCCCTCCCCCTGGGGGACAGGCCTAGGGGTCTGCATCCAGCCTGTGCCCACAACCTGCTGACCGCCGTTTCTGCCCCCCTCCCCCCAATTTCTTTTTCAGTTTCTGATGTGAAAGTGCCACTGCTGCCCACCCACAAGCGAATGGACGTCACCGTGTTCAAGCCCTTCCTGGACCTGGACACCCAGCCCGTCCTCTTCATTCCCGACGTGCACTTTGCCAGCCTTCAGCGCGGCACACACGTGAGTACGACATGAGAGCCCGGGCCCCTGCCCATGGGCAGTAGGAGCCCAGAGTCAGCCAGCTTCCACCAGATTAGGGGAGGTCTTTGGAGTACCTGGCTGAGATGACCTTGCCACGTGACCTCTGTGTCATAGATTTGGAAACACATCCACACGTCTCTCTCCTTAAGTCTGTGTCTCAGCTCCTCAAGGATTCTAGCATGGCAACATAGAAGACGAGGCTCGAGTCTGATCAAGCGCAGGGACTCTCTTTGGGAATAGGGGAATTCCTCGACAACTCAGATGGGGTTTGGACAGGGAGGAACAGCCAGAGGGTGATGGGGCGAGCAGCCCTCACCACGAAGGGAGCATCCAGAGGCCCTGCGCCCGGGGCGGTGTCAGGGCCAGCCTCGCCACCCTCTCACTGGGTGCAGCACGTCCCGCACTGCGCGTGAGCGGGGGCCACCGAGCACGGCAGCAAGCGCTCCCCGGATGGAGCCGCACAGAGCGGAGCGGCTTCTCCAGGCTCAGGTCCGAGGAACGCTGAGCAGACGGTTTCTCGTGCACTTGAAAGACAGATCTGTGAGAATGAGGGAGCTTTTCAGAGTTCTCAGGAAGCCACCGCTAGGGTGTTTCTTCAGTTTCAAAGAAGCCTGGGGTGAGCCAAGGGTTGGCAAATCTCCTTACAGAGGACCACACAGTAAATATTTCAGGCTTTCAGGACGAAGATAGCCATAAACAGCTGTGCGCATCTGCCTCTGGCGGTGCTCCGCCTGTCTCCGCGTTACAGTGTGGTACAGTCTCTGAAAAGCCTGGGTCCTGAGGAAATGAGGCTGACAGAGTTTGTTTCAGGTGGTCAGATTGAAAATTAGACCTGTTAATGGACCGCGTGTTTCTGAGAAGACTGTTGTTTGTTCTTAGGTTCTCCCCATGGCCTCGGACGACCTGGAGGGTGAAGGGTAAGATGTGTCCGTCTGAGTTGCGACCGAGCTCACAGATGCGGCGTGAATGTGATATAAGTGGCTCTGAGTCTAGGACTCTCAATGTACAGCGGGCTCGAGCAGAAAAACCTGTCTTTCTGCTTCGGAGCTGATGCTGGTTGCCGCTGCCGGCCTTGTAGGGAGCCCGACTGGCCACCAGTCGGCGGTGACTGCATTTACCCAGCGTGGCTCCAGGTGGTGTAGAGAAGGGACATCGGATTTTCATTTCTGCAGAATCACTGTGGCTGCGTGTTGAGACAACAGCGAGTCCCCAACCTGCCACAGGGTTTCTGTGCCTTACATCGCTGTGCACATTGAACATGCCCTGAGATTTTTTTCCCCCCATTATTATTATTATTATTATTATTATTATTTAGTTTTTTAGGCATCACTGCCCTCTGGTGGTGGGAGTAGGAGGCCCAGCCTTTGCTCCTGTGAGCTGGAATTGAACCTCCATCCCAGTGGGCCGCAGTCCTGTGCACAATCACTACGCCACCGGGGCTCAGCCCCCGTTATTATTTTTATTAGCAATATATCTTCATAAATATGACCTCTGTTATATCTCTGGGGGTTGAAAACAAAATAGCCGAGAATAGGAATATCAGGACACTGCGCACTCCAACCTGGTCTGGCTACGTATCGTCCTGATAGATGCCCCCACAGTGAACCTCACCTGCAGAAGAGAGCGCCTGAGGCCCCAGGGTGGGGCGGGGCTGCAGCCGCCCAGGGGGGTCAGAGGTGGTGGTGGGGTGATGTTGCAGGTGGACAGGCAGGACATGCTGACCAGGGGTCACCTGAGCATGTGGGAGGAAATGCAAGCCCTCATGGCCGCCCCCTTTCCCCGGCCTAGACTACAGACTGTGCGGCTGGCCTGGGGCCTGGCACGGGAGCCACTGCCGCAGCCCCTGAGCACGGGTTGTGGGTCTGTTGCAGATCTAACATGAAAAGGGGGCCGTATGGAACCGAAGACGACTTCGCCGCTCCTCCTCCCGCCAAGCTGGCCCGCCCGGAGGAGCCCAAGAGAGGTAGGCTGCTGTGGAGTCCTCTGAGGGAAGATGACAGCAGATGTGGGTTTGGAATCTGGCACCAAAAAATTGCCCCACCCCATCGGGCCCCGTTGCCCTGCCTTGGGGGTCTTACATCGGACCCTCCTCTGACTTCAGCTGGGTCCATGGCTGGGATCAAAGGCAGAGTGGGGGGTGGGGGGGCCTCGATGCGGACCTGTTGTGACCAGCTGTGCCCCCACTTCCCTTACCTGAGTTAACTGTGCGTGTCTGCCTCCCCCCTGGCCCCGCCCAGTGCTGCTCTACGTGCGCAAGGAGTCTGAAGAAGTCTTTGACGCCCTGATGCTCAAGACCCCGACTCTGAAAGGCTTGATGGAAGCCGTAAGTAACGCAGATGTCATCATGCCCTGAAAGACGCAGCCCCTCTTAGCTGAACTGCCACCAACCGTGTGTTCCCAGACTACCCGCCCCCGGCGTGGCCTGCCCTCTAGCTGCACCCCGCCCGCGCTGGGCTCCCTGCGTGTGCAGCCTGGGTCTCCCGGGGGTGCCCGGTGCTCAGCAGTGCTCCGGCAGGGGAGGCGGGAGCATGGGGGGGGAGGTGCTGTATGTGTGGGTCGTGATCACACCGGTGAGCAGTGGGGAGGGCAGCCAGCAGCTGCTCCGAGGGAGAAAGACGGGCTAACTGTTCCCGCAGACAGTCCGTTACCATCAGGGAGCTCTCGGGACAGCTCTGCCTGGTCCTGTAGGGCTGTGTGAGTGGCGGGACTTGCTGGGTTTGGGTGTGGATGTCTCTGGTCGCAGAGATGAGGCTTTGTTCTTCCTCCGGGAGGGACGACCCTGCCCTGTCTTGAGTGGGAGTATTTTATTTTTTAATAAAATAAAAACCTTGAGACATCACAGTGCTTTGAGACAGCAGCCCATGGGGATTACCTGTCGGAAACTACCCGCGGATTGGTCACGCGTGAAGGGATGGCCAGCAGTGACCTTAGACCCTTCCTGACCTGCCCGAGGCTAATTGAATAGCAGCATAGAGGCGCGGCCAGTGGGCCTCAGCGAGGGTCAGCAGTCCCTCTGGAACATGGGCATGAGCAGGAGGCTGTGTGAGGAGCCGGGGCAGCCCTTCATGCTGCAGACAGAAGCCCTGTGCCCGCTGGAAGGAGCCTGTGCTGACCCGCAGGCTGCAGTCTCTGGGAGCAGATCACCAGATCTTATCTCCGGTGGAGTGAGGGGTGGACCCAAACCGTCACCCTTGTGGGGAGTGGCTAATTACTCCACCATTCCCCACTGTGGCTCCTGCAGCCCCTCTCTGTTGTAGAAGCCTGGGAGCTCAAAGCATGGGCTGTCGGGAGGGCTGGGTGGGGCTCGTGTGGCAGGCGCTCGTGACGAGCCTTGTAGGCACAGTGGGGCTCTCGTTCTGAAAGCGGAGGGAGGGACATGCCAACCACGGGCTGGCTGCAGCAACCCTGTGGTAGCTGCTGATCGCCCTCACCACGGTGCGCCGTCCCAGGCCCCGCAGCCCCACACCCCCCCCCCCTGCCCGCCCCTGCATTTCCCTCCGTTTCTCTGCTCACTTCTGGTAGAGAGCGTGGCGAAGATACAGACCCCGAGGCCACACTTGGCGTTTCCACTGCAGCATCTTCAAGCTCTGGGCGGAGGTTTCTCTGTATTCAATGGGAGGTATTATTTTGAGGGAGGGTCCAGAAAGGCGCGGGGAAAACGGACTTGAAAGGTAATGAATGGAGTGTCCCAGGCACCTCTCGAAGCCCCTAGCAAACGCATAGACAAGAAGGGGACTTTCAGAGGAGCCCCTGGCGCTGAGGGGATGGAGTGTCCATCCCTGGTGGGTCAGAGAGGCCTTCGCACTGGCCCTCGGTGGCCGTGGCCCACGTTGCCCTGTGCTCGGCTCTCCAGTGGCCCAGACCTGGAGCGTTTGCTCTAGGACTGACTGCGCTGAGCCCTCGGCTTCATGGCTGGGGTCATACATTCATTCATTCGTTGAGAATAAGAACAAAAGTCATGACCGTTCTTCGAACATGCCGTCCAGCTGTGAGAGCTGCTGAGAGGGATACGTCCT
The DNA here is from genome assembly GCA_004026705.1 of Nesogale talazaci. Lineage (NCBI taxonomy): Eukaryota > Metazoa > Chordata > Mammalia > Afrosoricida > Tenrecidae > Nesogale > Nesogale talazaci. The sequence continues at coordinate 83,385 of PVJH01006006.1, read as the reverse complement.
GCCTTGGAAGCCCACAGGCGCTGCTTGCCCTGCCCTGTAGGTGACTGGCCGTCAGAGCCCTGGCCCTGGCCCTGGTGCTCCATTCATAGCAGAGGGTAAGAGCTGCTCTTTATCCAGGTAGCTCCCCCTGCGTCTGACCCTGTGAGGGCAGGACGTCCATCTTCTGCCCTTTCTCCCAGAGTGTGGGGCGAACTCCTGCAGACCTTCAGGGAAAGCTCCACTTTGTCGTCCTCCAGGAACTCAGATGGTATCCCTTGAGTGTTCTTGAAACCCAGTGGCCCAGCCCTGGGGGCAGCCAGCCAGCCCTGGAGGCATGACTGCGCAGGCATGCTCAGTCACCACTGTCCTGGAAACGTCCTCATGAGAAGCCCCTGTGTCACCCGGTGTCCCTGCATCAAACCCATCAGGATTACACTTGTGGACCCCCAGGCCGTCAATCATCTTCTGAGCCAAGCTTGTTGTGAAAAACCTCCGTGTCCCCACATGAGACCTGGCCGGGGTGTCCCTGAGAGGCCTCGCCGTGATGTCTCAGAGCTCTGTGTGTGTGTGTGTGTGTGTGTGTGTGTGTGAGAGAGAGAGAGAGAGAATGAGAATGGGGTCTAAGGTGTTGGAAAAGCGCCGTTTTATCGTGACTCTTCTCCTTGCCTTTAGATCTCAGACAAGTACGACGTTCCCCATGACAAGATCGGGAAAATATTCAAGAAATGCAAAAAAGGGTAGGTGTGGCTTGGCATCAGTGGTGCCTCTAAAGCGCCCTTTGTCCCCCAGACGTTGACCCGGTCTAGTGGTGGCCGAGGAAGGTACTAGAACAGACCCACATGGTCACTGTGCCCGCGAGCTGGCATGGGAGAATTGGCAGGGTTTCTGCCAGAAACGCACGCTCCCTCCCAGGACCGCGTGCACTCTGCAGAGCACCAGCGCTCGGCCAAGGGGCTGGGGGGCCGCAGTGTTTGGCTCAGCATGTGTGGCCCTGGCTGCCACATCAGGCTCCTGAACAGGCCCACTCTGCCTGTCTGTCTGCCCTGCACACCCACCTGTCTGTCTGTCCCGCACACCCACCTGTCTGACTGCCTCACGCCCACCTGTCTGTCTGTCCCGCACACCCACCTTTCTGACTGCTCCCATCAGGCCAAATCCCCAAGCACCATCGAGCCCGGACGAGTTGACAAGTCACTGTAACCTTCGCAGTACCCCCCTTACCAGCCTGACACTGTACACACCTGGAACCAGAAATAACCCGTAAATGCGGACAGAGAGCGCGCGTGGCTTCTCACATGGCCTGTATAACATTCGGACAACCCCAAATGCACCGGCCACATCTGCATTGTACATTTTACAACGAGGGAGGAGAGAAAACAGATAGCTGCTGTTTGTGTGTGTGTGCATGTACACGTGTCAGAAAGCACAGATGGTTGGTGTACATATATGTGCGTACATGTGTCAGCACAGATGGGTGGTGTGGGGTGTGTGTGAGAGTATATACACGTGTCAGAAAGCACAGATGGCAGCTGGTGCGTGTGTGTACACACGTGTGTTAGCACCGATGGCTGGGGTCTATGTGTGTGTGCATGTACACACGCGTGTCAGGAAACAAGGCACGCTCAGCAGGTAGAGTTCTATTTCCAGTCACCCCTGGGGCGGTAGCTGGGCTTGAGCTCTGCCACGGCTGGCCATGCATTCTGCTGTCCAGGTTCTGACACTTCACTTGATCCCTTCGCTAATGCTCCCCTCCCTCCCCCTTGTGGACCAGCGCTGTCATTGCCCCCACTCCCTGGGAGGATGGAGGCGGGGGGGGGGGGGGGGGGGGCGTGCCCTGTGTGCGCTCCACAGCCTGCAGCCACCTGCCTCTGTTCCCCCACCCCCACCCCAGGATTCTGGTGAACATGGACGACAACATCGTGCAGCATTACTCCAACGAAGACACCTTCCAGTTGCAGGTGGAGGAGGCAGGAGGGTCCTACAAGCTCACGCTCACCGAGATCTAGAAGGCGGCCTGCCTGGTTTCCCAGGGGGCAGGCGAAGGTGTCCAGTCCACCTTTTTTTTTTTGCCTGGTGAGCCCAGGTTCACCGACGGTCCCCTCCTCCATGGGTGGACAGGTGACCGTGGAAGTGTGTGTGTGGGGGGCTCCTGGTGTGCTGAGACAGGGCGCTGCTTGGCGCTGCGTGTACTGCATTGGCGTTTTTCATACATCACTAGGCCTGAGCTTTGGGGTACAGATTTTTATGATTAAAAGTGAAAACACTTAGTTCGAGGTGTCTCTCTAGTTTGGGGGCTGCAGGAAGTCTGACAAGGCGGGGGATACCTTGGAATGGCTGAGCTGCGGCCTGAACTAAGAACTCTGCCAGCCTCAGGTTAGTGGGGGCGACACCTTCTCCCCTGTCACCTCCCCCCACCTGTAGATGCTTCCTGGAACCAGGCAGGCTACTGAAATCTCCCCTCGGCATCGCTCTCTGGGTTCCAGTGGCCTTTCTCGTGAAGAACCAAAAGGGGTGACAGTCAGAGATGAGTACAGAAAAAGCTGTGTTGTATATAAGTGCAATATCTCCTTGAAGGTCTGTGCCTGTAAATGTGTACATATGTGTCTGATATAAATATCTAATATATAAATAACACTGTCTGTATATACAGTGAAGACATACAATGAGATCTACCTGACACACTGCCTCGCAGACACAAGGTTAAGTTTGTTTGTGTTCAGGTGCCCCACGCAGCTCACACGCTGGGCTCAGTGACACCCAGGAGAACAGCAGCCCCGCCGCCTGTCCCCAGACACAGGCAGCCATGTCACCGCCGGCGGCGGCGGGACCTCCTCCCACCAGTCTCGCTGCAACTGAGGGCGTGGCCCTGTGGATCTCTGCATTGTTGAACACTCGAAGCACAGGAAGCGCGCTCCTGCGGTTGGCATGTGCCCTGTGTGTGTGTGTATGAAGTCAGCTGTGCCTGTGGAGCGAGCCACCTCCCCGTGGTCCTGCAGCGACCCGGCACGCGTCCATCGCCTCCTCTTCCCCGGGGAAGGCTTTCGCTCTGCCACGTGCCCGAGCCCGTGCGCCTCCATCCTCGTCTCTGTGGACAGAGCTCTGCAACGGCCTTCATGGGTTGAACTGCGTGGAAACACTGCAAGCCTGCGTCTATCACGGAGCGACAGTCACGGGTACGTTTGGTTTCAGGGAACTAGAATAGGTCATTTGTATACGTGGGACTGATAGCTATCCTTATGTTAAGATATTCTAATGAAGTATGTGAACTAAATTGCTGGTTTTCTAATATATCATGGGACACGGGTCATCTAACAATGTTTTATATTTTGTTTTATGAAATTGATTTTTGTCTTGCGTGTTATTTGTAATTGTATCATTGAAGATGTATTTTAAACCAAAGGAATTAAATTTTATATGTCTATTTTGTAACATGTCTTTCTCTTGTTACTCATGGGAGGCCTGGCAGGGACAGCTCTGCGCTGTCAAGCACAGACGCTGAAAGGAAACCTTGTTTCTCCCCGAGCAGGCCAGGCGCGGCTCGCACTCCGGTCAGTCAGTGTTTGAGAAGGGAACCCCGAGAAGGTTTTCAGGTACTGACCGGATTATAGCCAGGAAAGCCTCCAAATTTACAATCTCAGCATCTGTACATCTACAATCTCAGTGGACAGCAGTGCTCAGTTTGAAATCTGCCAAGCTTGTTTAAATGTATCCATTCCACAGCTGTCCTGAGCTTCCACAACTGACCAAGGCCTAAATGTGATCAGCAGAGAAAGCGATTTTTAATAAAAGTTGGGTCAGAGGACAGCATCCTGGCATCTCGGCCTCTTCACCCTGGAGCCGAGACTCCCAGCCCAGCAGAGGCCCTGGAAGCGGTGGGATGGGCGTCATGTCTTCTCTCCGGGCCTGCGCCTCCCCGACTCTTGCTACAATCTCTTATCAGGATCTGCCTTGAGAGTGGACAGTGACCCTGCGGACAGGGGGGCCGCCGAGCCCCTGTGAACCCTGCTGGAGGAGCAGGGCCTGTCTTTAACCTCCGCTTCACAGCCCCGCCCCAACCACTGGAGCTGGGGGAGCCCTGCAGGGTCGCCTTCCCCCTTTGTCACTGGGTTTCCTTCGCTTCACCGGGGCTTCCTCTCGGTCCTGTGCACAGACCCCATGCTGTGCTTGGCAGGCAGCGTTTGGTGATGAGCTTATGGCCAGGAGTGACTCCTGCCGCAAGGAACACGGCCTCTTAGAGACCAGACTCAGTGCCCCCTCACAGGGCCCCTGTAGGTATGTGGCCGAGACCATGGTGCAAGGCCAGCCTTTCTCCGAGGAGCGGTCGGTGGGGTTCGAACTGCTGACGGGCAGAGCACAGCCCAGTGAGTGGCATGTCAACCCCTGGAAGGCTCGCTGCCCTTTGCTGAGGCCTTCGGCATGGTGGAGCCCTGACGGTACTGACGCAGGAGCTGTCCATTGCAGACCAAGGCGGCACATGGTCCGCCAACAACGGGGTGGGGCAGGCGGGAAGGCCCCATCTTCTCCACAGCAGCGCTAGAAAGCAAAGATGTTGGCAGCAGCGAGTGGATTTCAAGTGATGATGAACTGACAGGGCGAGGTGCTGCTGCCCCAGGGGGGTTTCCATGGCCGGGCCCAGGGACCCACTGTGCCACCAGAGCACTCTGTTCCTCAGCGCCCTGGTAGGACAGGGCGGAGTGGTCCTGGGGGTCTCCAGCGCGCTGCAGGAGCAGACAGCTCCCTTTTATCTGCAGGGCACCTGGGGTTCAGCCTGCAGCCCGGAGCGAAGCCCCGCCCTCCAGCGGCTCCTCCACTTTCATGGGGTCTGGCTGACACTGGGTCAGGGTTCACAGTGCTGCCGAGGCCGGGATGCCACCACCCTGGGAACAGCCCTGCTCAGTCGGAGCCCATGCTTCAGGATGGTCTAGGGCAGCGGTCCTCCGCCTCCTCACGCCACCACCCTTTCCTACAGCTCCTCCTGGGGTGGTGACCCCAACCAGAACCTGGTTTTCATTACTACCTCATCACTGTCACTTTGTTTCCGTGATGAGTCGGGCAGCCCCTGTGAGAGGGTCGTTCGACCCCCAGGTTGAGAATCGCTGCTCTAAGCAGCGGGAGAGCTGTCCCTCAAGGCTTCTGGGACTCTGAGCCTTGGGAGTGGACAGAGCAACTGCTGACCTCTCTCTCTGAACAGCCTCGTTCTCAGCCTCTGTGCCGGGCCACCGGGCACCTTCTTCACCCACGAGTCCAGAAAACCGATGGCGTCTCAGCAGAAGAATGCCGAATTGACAGGTTCAGTTAGTAGTTTCTACACACTGCCACTTCCTTTCTAAAGCGACCCAGAGTTCATATGCCTACACCGGAGATCTGCTTCCCGCAGCCTTGCCAGTGGAACACCCGCTCCCCAGCCGCGTGGCCCTGATGGCCTGTGAACTGAGCGTCCCCGTGAAAGAACCCTCCCGTTTCCCCCTCCTCCCTGATGGTGCATCTGGTTGCGATGCCTGCCCGACCATGTGCCGAGCTGTGAGCCAGACATGGCCATGACCCCTTTCCTCTGGCCAGCCAGCAAGGTGGGGTATGTTGCTCCCATTCTCAGACGAGACCCCACCACCACCACCCTGAGAGTTTGGATTAGACTGTTAGAAGGGATCGTGGTCCATCCAGCACCAGGCGTGGTTTGCTACCTTGCTGCACCAGCCAGCCCTCTCCAGGGTGGGTGCGTGGGTGGATTGTGCGTGGGTGGATAGATGGATGGATTGGTGGGTGGATAGATGGGTGAGTGGATGGATTGGTGGGTGGGTGGATGGATGGAAGGGTAGGTGGGTGGATAGATGGATGGATTGGTGGGTGGATAGATGGGTGAGTGGATGGATTGGTGGGTGGGTGGATGATGAATTGGTGGGGGGTGGATAGATGGATGGATGGGTTGGTGGGTGGATGGGTGAGTGGATGGATTGGTGGGTGGGTGGATGGATGGATGGATTGGTGAGTGGGTTAGTGGGTGGATTGTGCGTGGGTGGATGGATGGATGGATTGGGAGATGGGTGAGTGGATGAATTGGTGGGTGGGTGGGTGGATGGATTGGGTGGGTGGATGGATGGATTGGTGGATGGATGGATTGGTGGATGGGTGGATGGATGGAAGGGTAGGTGGATGGGTGAGTGGATGAATTGGTGGGTGGGCGGATGGATGGATGGATTGGGTAGATGGGTGGATGGATGTATTGGTGGGTGGGTGGGTGAATAGGTGAGTCAGTGAGTGGGTGGGTGGGTGGCTATTTCTAGACCACATAGAAAGTTGCTGATTGTGAATCTCAGAAGCCCCCTCAGTCAGCTCCACAGACTAAAGTCCCTTGTTCCCACAAACAAGAAGGGGGTCATGTTTGACTTCGGGCATTGATGTTCCCAATAAGCAGCCTCGGTTCTGCTGTCCTCTCTCCTCCTCTCCAGAAGATCACAAACAGTCGCTTAAACTCCGTGTGTTCCACTCAAGCCCAAGAGAGTGGGGCAGCTGGAAGCATTTAAGATTTAAATTTTAAGTCATCTTAGTCCATGAATTTCCATAAAACTCCTGGGTTTCACTCTGAGCTGCGTCACCTGTTTCTGTGTCTGCCCACGAGCCGACCGTCTCCTCCTCAACCAGACAGCTACCCCGCAGGGGTGGGGGTCAGGGGTGCTTTGGGGAAAGGAGGAAAGATAGGGTGGGAGGCCCAGAGAGACGGCTGCTACATCAGCACTCACTGTGAGCCTCCCCAGACTGGACTCACTCCTCTGCCCTCAGGGTGATTCCCAGAGTCCAGCCTGGGGTCCTCCTGCGTTCCCAATTCTGCACCCTCAATCACTCTGATGCCTCCCATGTGCCCCTCTCCCAGCCAGAACTCCCCCTAAAGTTCCAGACCCCGCCCCCTGCTGCACATCCAGGACCTGCAACTGAACAGCCCCACAGGAATCCCTCCTGGCCTCCCAACCTGGGGGTCACGACCCCTTTGGGGGTCAAGCGATCCTGTCACAGGGGTCACCTGATTCATAGCAGGAGCAAAATTCCAGTTATGATGTAACAACCAAAATAATGGTATGGTTGGGAGGCAGTGAGTCACCACAACACGAGGAGTTGTGTGAAAGGGTCAGGACATGAGAAAGGTCAGGAACCACTGCGCCCTCCTTCCCATTTTTCCCATTTGGGACGGCACCCAAGAGCCAACCACACCCCCTAGAGTCACCGTGCTCTCCCCTTCAGTGTCCTGACGGGCCCGGGCTCAGCGCCTGTCTCTCATCCTCTTTATTCTCACTGCTGTGGGGGCTCCCGCTGTGCCTCTGCCACCCGCCTCGGGCCCCCTGAACTCCACATCGCACCTCTTGACTGGCTCCCACGCCACACACTGCCACCCAGCCCAGCTGGCATCTCGCCGCTGCAGGACCTGGGCGCCAGGCTCCAGACAGAAGTTCTGAGTTTGTGACTCCTCGTGGCTTCTGCCTTTGTCTTCCTGATTCCCTCAACCCTCTCCTCCCTGGGTGGGAGAATTCTTGCTCATTCTTTCAGAATCCGCCTCGCCTGGCTGCTTCCCTCTCTGCACCCTCCGATGCAAAGCGACAGCCGTGGCCACAGCAGCCCTGGTGGCCCAGTGGTTGAAGCGCTCTTCCAGTAGCTGAAAGGTCAGCAGTTGGAACCCACTGTCTGAGGCAGTCTGTTTCTCAAGACTCCAGCCTTGGAGCGCTTGCAGGCCCTTGTCTTCTGTCCTGCAAACCAGCCTCTGAATTGCGATCAACTCGATGGGAATGGTGCTGCCTGCTTACCTGTCTGGCTACCCTCCTTGCCAGCTTTACCCCGGGTGGCCAGACCCTTAGACCCTGCACCCTGTTTTCCTTCCAGCCCCAGACTCAGGGCCAGAGAGGGCACTCGCTGCAGAGAAGGTGACCGGCAAGCGCAGGTACTTACTCCAAGCAACTGGTAGTTTCCCAGAACCAAAGCAGCCCTCATCAACTTCCCTCCTTAGCATCCTGCACCCAAGCTCTCCGAAGATCCTGTTGCCTTCAGAATAGATCCAGAACGCAGCTGCCTCCCTCCACCACCCTTTCTTGCCTGGATTTGTTCAAGGATCTCACGGGGCTCCTTGCCGCCATTCGCGGGCCCCTTCACAGTATCCTTAGTCCAGAAGCCACCACGGAACGGAAGCCTGGAAGCCACTCCTCTGCTCAAAGCCCTGCCACAGATCTCCAAGGGCAAAACCCACAGCATCTGCCCCTCCGACCATGGGGGTCGGACGGGGGTCTCTGGAGAAGCAGATCCAGACACACTTAATATGAAAGAGATTCATATCAAGAAAGGGCTCACACAGTTGTAGAACTGGGTGGATCCAGCCCAAGGCTGAGGGTCGGTGTCAGCTGCAGGCCTCTCCTGGCTCCCGTGGCAGTAGCCAGGGGCTGCTGAGCCCGAAGCAGGAAGAGCATGGGCTGAGGGAGGCTGGGCTGAAGGAATCCAAGACCGAGTCAGTGAGTTCAAGGCAGCAGTCCACTGTTGGCGCCTGGGGTTGGGGGGAGGGTGTGGAACCTGAGTCGGATTCCAGCGCGCTCAGTCTATACTCAAAATAGGCCCCAGCCTGACGGAAACCTCCCTCAACTGTATCAGGACTGTGACCAACGAACTGCCTGGCCGCTTCTCAGAAGAGTCCATCAGAGCCTATCATGGGAGAGTCCTGACCCACCCATGTTGACCTAAAACCTCATCTCTCACTCCTCACCCGGCCGTGCTGGCCAGCTGCTACTGTTCTGTGTGCTGATTTCTCTCTTGACCTTAGGCCGAAGATGCAGACCGAGGCCTCCGAGCTGGCGGGAGGTCAAAAGCCAGTGTCGGTGTGACAACTGGTGTTCCATCGCTGGAAGTCGTGTGGGCAGTCATGTGACCAGGAAGAAAAGACTCACTTTCTAAGAGCCTGATGCACTGTCGGTGGCATTCATAAGATGAGAAAAAGGCCGGGTCTCACGCCGATCTCTGTTGTCTAGTGAAGACCACGGGGAGCAGTTGGCTTTCAGCCAGTGGGGCCCCATGAGACAGACACCTTCCCGCTCCCACCTCAGACTCCAGGATCGCCTCTCCATTCATAAAGCGTCAGAAGGGTCCCAGGAACAGGGAATGGCAACCTGTCTAGACCTGGTGCCCCAGAGTGTCGAACACGACCCTCGCTTACAGCCACGGTGAAGGCCCTCGGACCGGGGCCAGGGGTGCGGACAGCCTGCCGCCGTGAAGAATGCCTTGGAAAGGGGATTCTTGCAGACCAGTTAGATTAAAATTCAGCACCCCTTCATTTGATCTCCCTGAGGATCCACTTAAATGTGTTCTAGTTGTTAATGTTTTCTGCTTTCTCTTCCATTGAGGTTTTTATCTGTTTCACCTCATTATTGGTGTTAGGTTTCCATTTTGTTTTTAATGTTTTCCTGTATATGAAATCCGAGATAGGTACATTTGATAGTAACGGAATTAATGATTCCTTGGCGGTGTGGCTGGGGGGCTGGAGAGAAATAGGGAGCTAATAACAATGAGGACAAGAAGCCAGAAAATGTTCTAAAACATGATGGCGATGGCTCTCTTCTGGCTGTGATTGGAACTGTTGGGTTATGCGACAGGTGAATTACATGCCAGTCAAACGGGGGATGCGCAATGTTCTTCGTGCTGATACCGTCCACGGGGCAGCTGATGCTTGGAGGAAGGACGTCCCTCCATGAGGCTCCCCTGTGGAGAGGAAGACGCTGACGACCCTCTGCGAGGCCATCCTGGGGTGGAGCTTGCAGAGAGTGACCAGGAGGGATGCGGTCCTGCCTCCCTCTGGAGCAGCGACGAGCTCACTGGCCGCCTGCTGTAAGTGTGCTGGGTCTTGTGAGCACCGGTCCTCGTGACCCGCAGACCAGGTGACCTAGATAGATGATGGCGCCCACAGATCCCCATGGGGCCCCACTTGAAGGTCCTGGGTGAGCTGGAAGACCGGGGCAGCACACAGCAACATCATAAAGGACAAGGAAAGGCTGATTGCGCTGATAACCCCCACGGCCTTTGGTTTCGCTTAGGCCTGAACGTGAACTCCCCCGGTGCTGTTTTCCACCCACCAGCAGGCAGGTCCATCCAGGGAGAGTCGCATGCATGGGGCACCCACCCGCACCTTAGCAGACACCCACTGTTCGGGATCAAGAAACACCACGGACCAAGTCCAGAAGGGCTCAGAGAGAAGGGGAATAGGAACCCGAAACACGGAGCAGGATTGTGACAACGACAAGAAGCCAAGTTGTATCAGAACCATGTGGAAAACTGGCCTGCTCGGTGTGCTCTCACCCAATGCACCACGGACAGGTTTTAAATAAGTAAATTTGATTCAACAACAAGGAAAGCCTCCGGGTGCCCCACTGAAATTTCCAGGCATCCAGTGAGCTGGGGCACGTCCACATACCCCTTCCAAGGTAAGCTGTGGCTTCCTCTTTTCAGCGTCTCTCGTATTCCTTTGCCTGCTTGTCTGTCTTTCAGTTTTGCAACTCGTAGCACTTTGTCACCTGTTAGGTCCTTCGCTCGGCTCTTTCCTGTGCTCTTGTGTGCTTGATTATGCCTCTTCTTGCTGGAATGTAACTACCGTATATGCTCGTGTGCAAGCCAAGTTTTTCAGCACATTGTTCATGCAGTCAGTGTGGTAAAACAAGGTCACTCGGCGGATATTCGGGTTGGCTTATACTCGAGTGTATACGGTGCCTCTACCAGAACAGGGGTGTCTGTGTGACTGTTCCTCAGCGAGTCCCCCTTGCCCTGCTCTGCTCATCACCCCAGACTGCCCTGTGGGTCCCACCAACCTTTATGAATATGGCGGATGTTTGGGGCAGAAGCAAACCTTGGATGGACACTGAGCCACGTGGAGACCTGCCTCAGCTTTGGTGAGGAGCTAATGACCCCTCTTTCTCCACTCCACAGATTTCTGGCTGCCGTCTTAATCATCCAGTGCAGCTGTAACAGAACATGAGTGGCGTTAACCAATTTCTTTTCTCACAGGAGTGGAGACTGTGGGCATTTGGACCACTTCTTCATGCAGCTTACTGGTACCTTCAGGTCCTGCTCTGGCCCAATCTCGTATGTACCACTTCCACTTAACTGCTGCGCACGTCCAACTTTATGACTCTGTGGGTCAGACAATACCCAGCTCGTGATGGGTAGTTCAGGCCTCATGGTGACTTGGTGGCCCATGGTGAGGCGTTCAGTCTCCACCAAAGCCCAGCAACAGGCCAACAGCTGTTTTTCAAAGGGAGAGTAGTTGTCTGCAGAGGATGGCAGGACTGTATGCCAAAATCCCAATGGTCTACGCTGTGATTCTCCAATAGGGGTCTGACAAAGACTCCACACTGCATCTTTATTGACAACCGACATCTCTAGCACTATTGGGTCAGCTGGATCATACGGTCCCAGTGTCAAAGCAGCTTGCACGGCAGCCTGAACCTGTTAGAGAGCCTTTTCTTGTTCCAGGCCCCACTCAGAATTGGAGGCCTTTCCTGTCACTTGATGATTGAAGTAGACCCAAGTGAGGGCTATGTTGCCTCCAAAACCCAAAGAGGCCCACCAGGCGCTGTGCCTCCTGTGTCATTGTTGGTGGGGTCAGATGTGATAGCTTATTCTTCACTTTTTTTGGGGGGTGGGCATCACTTCCCTGGTGGTGGGAATAGGAGGCCCAGCCTTGCTCCTGGAGAGCTGCTGCTGGATTTGAACCTCCAACCCAGTGGGCCGCAGTCCTGTGCACAACCACCATGCCACTGGGGCTCGGCCCTAGTCTTCACTTAGTAGGACTGTCTCGACGTGCCCCACACCACTGGATCCCTTGAGATTTTACTGAGGTGGAGGGTCCTTGTGTCTTCATTGGGCTAATTTCCCAACCTCTTGTACACAGATGTTGTACTAATGAATCTACAGTCTTCAATATATCCTCCTTAGTGGATCCAATCAGCATAATGTCATCAATATAATGGACTGGTGTAACATTTTGTGGAATAGGCGATCGAGGTCCCTTCGGACTTAATTATGACACAGGGCAGAAGAGTTGATATACCCCTGGGGGAAGGTTGTGAAAGTGTACTGTTGCCCCTGCCAGCTGAAGGCAAACTGCTTCTGGTGATACTTTGAGACTGATATTGAAAAGAAGGCATTGGCCAGATCAATAGCTACATACCAAGTACCAATTTAATTTGCTCAAGAAATGAGATCCATCTGAAACTGCAGCTGCAATTGGAATCACCACCTGGTTAAGCTTATGATAACCCACTGTCATTCTCCAGGATCCATCTGTCTTCTTTACAGGACAAATAGGTGAGTTAAATGGGGATGTGGTAGGAATCACCACCCCTGCATCTTTCAAGTCTTTGATGGTGGCACTGATCTCTGCAATCCCTCCAGGAATGCGGTACTACTTTTGGTTTACTATTTTCCTAGGTAATGGCAGTTCTAATAGGATCCCCTTGGCCTTTCCTACCATGATAGCCCTTATACCACATTTCAGGGATCCAATATGGGGACTCTGCCAGTTACTAAGTATGTCTATTCCAATGATGCATTCTGCAACGGGGAAAATAACCACAGGACGGGTTCCGGGACCCACTAGACACACAGTGAGGTGTACCTGAGCTAAACTCCCATCTATATCAACCTCCATAAGTCCCTACTCTGACTGGTGGGCCTTCGAAACATTTGGGTCTCTTGGAATTAGTGTCAGTTCAGAGTCAGTGTTCAGTAATCCCTGAAAAGTTTGATTATTTTCTTGCCCCCAATGAACACTCTTGTGAAAGGCTGCAGGTTCCTTTGGGGAAGGCTATCAGAAAGACTAGCAGTATAAGCCTTCAGTGATGTCCCGCCTCCTTCAAAGGGACCAGGTCTTCCCCTCATTCGAGGGGTTGTGGATCTGTAAATTGGCTCAGGTCTGGGAATTAATTGAGTGATCATAACTATCTATTCTGCTGTTCACCTGATCTAGCATTCTTCCGCCTATAAAGATCACGTAAATCAGGAGTTCTCAAACTTTTTAAACAGGGGGCCAGTTCACTGTCCCTCAGACCATTGGAAGGCCAGACTATAGTTAAAAAACAAACAAACAATGAACAAATTCACTGCGGGCCTGGGATGAGTAGGCTGCTAAGTAGATCGGGCAGCGGTGGCAAAAACACCCGGCAGGCCGGATAAATGTCCACAGCAGGATCGCATGTGGCCCATGGGTCATAGTTTGAGGACCCCTGACATAAATATTTAGTAGGTTTCCATGTATTTCATCCCTAGGGACACCCATGACTCAGTAGCCAAGGCCATAATTCCACACGAGACAGGCTGCTTTGATTATTATGAAACCTTGCTGTCTGTTGTAACTACATCCACCCTGTCTCTGTTGATTAGGTGCTGACACCTGCCCTCTATCACCATGGAGCCCAATCAGTTCCATTGTAGGCAAATACTAGAGTTCACTTAGGGCAGTTCCCACAGTTAATCCTGGTGCACATAAAATAGCAATTACGGGAGTCTTCAGAGATGCTGGGGCCCACTACACAAGCTTGTTCCTTATGGTTGTGGTGAAAGGTATGTCCTTAGGACACCCCCTTCTGGGGTCTATGGAAGTATCCTGATGGATCCATTCCAACATACCAATTTCCCTAAGCTTCCGGAGGTCTTCTACAGTGTACCAAGGTAGGTCAGGCACCTCAAGTTGGTCTAATTTCGGTCACCTGGCAGTCCATGCTTCAGTGAACCAGCCAAATAAAGAATTAGATCCTCTCTTAGCCTCTCTCGCTGGGACATTGGAAGAAGAGTCTGTGCTTAGGGGTCCCATATCCAGAAACTCAGACTGGTCTAATTTTCCTTGCACCAGTATTCCACGCCCTTGGTAACCTTTCCCAGGGATATTCCCCAGGCTTCTGCTTGTACGTATTTCAAAACTCGAGCAGTTCTTTCTGAGTATGACACGCTTCTTCTTGGGTAATCATCTCAACCTCACCTTTAGGAGCTTTCAGAGCCTTAATTTTAGGTGCAGGTCTAGAGGAAATAATGGCTGGGGAGGGTGTTTCCTGGGTGCTGTCAGCACTATCTTGTAAGGCATCTCCCTCAGGCAGTGCTCCAGATGCAGCCCCACCTGGCATTTCACCTTGAACAGTTGGTTAATCTGCTCAGGTGTGGGTTGTTTTATTGACAGTGAATTAATATCTTCAGCTGGGAGGGGTGGATCAATTATCTGTGCTGGCTCCCTTGTTTCTGGGAACTCAATAACCTCCTCTTCGGGATCACCATCCCATATGCTCCCATCCCATGTGTCAGGATCCCCATTTATTCCTATCAGTGACCTCACTTTGGTATCAGACACTGCCCTAGATCTGCCATTTAGCTGACGTTGTAATTCAGCCACGCGCATAATGAGACGCTGGACCCGGTTCTCAGCAATGTCAGCTGCATCGCTGGAGGTGAGGTTTTCCTTTGTAGCGCAGGCTACAAAGCTTTTAAGTCTGTAAGTCAGCGCCTGAGCTACGCTTCTGAGGCCTGCTCTCTCCTTAATCACACTTTCCATTGTAAGGATGACCAGCCAATCAGCTTTCCTATACTTGCCATCCTGATGACAAAACTGCTGGAAAATATCAAACATTTGATCTCACAGACCCTCTCCTTCAACCAGCACCCCATCTACTGGTGCTGCCCCTTTAGTTCTTAGCTTTGCTATTTCACACCATGGACTAGTAGGAGTGGCAAAATTATCCGTGGCGTTAGGTGTAGAATTAGCACCATCAGTGCTAATAAGAGTAAACAGACTGAAGAGCCAATTTAAGAAACCCACATTTATGATTTTATTTCCCTAGAAGCACTCCCAGTAGCACGTGTGTTAGACAGAGGTCTCTAGAAAAACAAAACCAGGCCACACTAATCTCTCTATATTTATATAGCTAGAAAGATATATAGCATAAGAAATAAACAATTAATCTATAAAGCAGTACAAAGGGCTAGGTGCAACTCACTTGCATTGAGACAGCTAGAACACTGGCAGCTCTTCAAGTCTTGAGAGCCGCCGAGTAGTCCTCTGTAGAGCAATTCAGGCTCTCCAGCCACAGGCAGCAAACAGCAGAGCAGGTCACCAACAGTCAGCCAGATGACAGAGTCCAACAGTCCCCAGCTCAAGAGATGTATCTTCCAGGAGCGAGGTGAAGCAGGGCTTGAAAGAACCTCAACTCACAGCAACACAGTCCATGGATTAGGTGTCCCACGGGTAGTGTAGCTTGCAAATCAAGGCACAGGACAAGCTGCACGATGTTCCAAAGATCCAAGAGCAAGAGAATCTGCCCTTCAATTAATCTCACATGTGTTCGTTGGCCATGTTGTCACAAACCTACCTATCTTCATTGGCCATGTTGGCACCACAAACATGTCTATCACACCTTCTGACCCCTCTGTATAGCACCTTGGTCACAAATATAATCAGTCTAAATAGGCCACATCTATGCCTCCAAGCAATCGCTTCTATCTCCCACTTAAAGTTACCTCATCTCCAGGTGCCTTGCTTGATTTGATCTCATAAACACGCCTCTTCCACTCTCCCGTTTGGGAATGTTTCCTTTTAGGTTGTGAGGTTAGAAAATGCCAAATGGGTGTGGACCTGCAACACATCTCTTTGCCTTTGTTTTAAGATTGGGTGTGTTCTCACCCACTGCCAGCAGGAAAACCCAGGAGAGCACGCAGTACATATGCCTTTGAGTTCAACTGACTTCAGCCTCACATGCCGAGATCAAAGAAAACGTGTCATAGCTAATCTTCACAAACTGGCCTTGAACCATTCTAAACGCATCCCTAATTCCCAACCCTGAAGGAAACATGGCCTTCAATCATCTCTAAGCTGGCAGGGAGGACGCAACACTGGCCCTTGCCTTGTGAGACCAAGATGAGTTTTCACATGGAAATTCTTTCAGCTCATTCGTCAAGAGACGACAACCACTGCCAACCCTGGGGCCAGCTACGGGGGACCGCCGCCAAGTTCCAGCCCTGGCTAGCCTTCCTCCTGGGCTCTCTCCTTAGAGAGAAGACTGATGTCCAGCAAGCTGAGCTATCCCCATGGACCTCCCACCGTCATTAGGGCAGTGTGTCCTGACTCTCGGGTTCTAAAGGGCTGCTGAGAGGGCTTCCTGGCTCCCCGGATCAACTGTCACCATAACCCAGAGGTGAGCAGGCCTCGGCGTTGAGGACTGAGATGTGTACTCTCCTACCAGCAGAGGGACTTGTTCAGGATTCAAAACCAGTGTGAACAGGGAACGCGGCTGATCTCAGAGTGAAGTCAAGAGCCATTTGTGGGTTACAGGCATATTTGGGAGGTCAAGCCAAGGACAATGGGCAAAAACAAAAAGGTTAAGATGGGGTCAAGCTAAAGTGACCAGATTTTAAGTGGGACACCATTGACGAGGTGGGGAGGGGGTGTTCTTGATTAAAAATTTGGTCTATATGGAGCAACAAAAACTTTCATAAAACGCAAAAATAGTATTGTAATATATTTATTCTGATTTTAAAACACCGTGGGACGTTGTTAAATTGTTAAAAAGACGTTGTTAAGTTGGTCATTTTAGAAGGCTGAGACAGGGCTGTTCATCCGATAGGAGTTTGGGGATTCTCCCACAGCAGGGTACACCTGCTTACCTCTTTATGAATTTCCTAAGCTAAAATCCTACATGGCAGAAAGGAGAGAGCGGAGAACGTGGTTGACGTTTCACCCACAGAAATAAAGGCAGATCTTAGACGTGTCCCCGCGTGCACGCACAGACCTGCTCTCCCGGGAGCTGGGGCAGCCAGGCGGGGCTCTCTGTGCTGCTCACACTGACAGCGCAAGGGTCCTGGGGGCGGTGGAGAGACTCATGGCAGGGCGTGAGTGTGGGTCCCTCCTTAAAACCAATCCCCATCTCTCAGGCAAGTGGATGTGGGTGGGAGGGGGGGGTAGGAAAAAATAAAATAGAAACATAATGAATTTTTCCACACATTTTTTGAAGCTCCCTCATACATCCTCATATGGGAAAGATTCATTGATGTTTAGGGATTCATTTTCATTTGTTTTCCATGAACAGTTTGAAGTCCCTTTACAGAGATGTGTGTGTGTGGGGGAGGTAGTGGTGGTGTGTTTATGTGTGTGGTGGTAGAGGTGTGTGTGTGTATGTATGGTGGTGGAGGTTTGTGTGTGTGTGTGTTGGTGTTGTGTATGTTTGTGTGTTGTGTATGTTTGTGTGTGGGTGGTGAGGTTGGTATATGTATATGTGTGTTGGTGGTGGTGTGTGTGTGTGTGTTAATGGTGGTTTGTGTGTGTTAGTGGGGGGGTGTGTGTTGTGTGTGTGGTGGTGGAGGTTTGTGTGTGTGTGGTGGTGTTGTGTATGTGTTTGTGTGTTGGTGGTGGGGTTGGTGTATGTATATGTGTGTTGGTGGTGTGTGTGTGTCCGTGGGGCCGTCTCTGCATGACTCTGCTCCCGGGGCTCTCCTCCCTCCTCCCCTGGTCTTTCACTTCCCCGAGCAGGATCTCCCTTCCAGAGTCGGGTCCTGCTGGGAATCACCCACAGCACGCTACAGCGCACTGACTACTGCTCCCCAGACAGCCGTGAGTGCTCCCCACGTCCATGCACGTTCCGTCACCATCACTCGGAGGCCTCAGCCCCCTCGGCCCTCTTCTGCCCTTCTTACTCATGGTCAGCTCTGACCTGCCCACGCCATGAAAGCCCGTGAAAGCCTGGCTCTTCAGCAGTGAAGAGGGCCCGGGCGGCAGAGGTGTCCAGGGCCCAGTGGTTTCCTGGCCGCTGCTTCCATGGCCATGGGTGAGGCTCCAAGAACGATGACGTCCTGCCGACATCAGTGTCTGCTCTGCTGGCCCTGGCGCGGGCCTGGTCCCCCAGTGAGAGATGCTCCACGCGGAAGGCTCAGCGCTTCGTTGTCACCAGCACGTGCTTCAGCAAGCAAAGTGGTGTTGTCCATATATCAGAAGTGTCATAAGCCTCCTCTGATCCCCATGTCCTGCTTCCTGAAGGCTGGCCTCTTGGAGGATCTGCTCAGCGCCCGATGCGATCAGTAAGTGACGTGATGCACGCATGGGCATTGGCTGGCCCTGTTTGAATCATGATTATTGCTATGGGTATGCCCACATTTCTTCAATATTCTCTCAGGAGCTCAATTCTCCCCGGCCTAACCCTCCCAGGTCCCACAGTGTGCAACTGGGCAGTGGACGTTTGGCCCCATTGCCGCCAGTGGTACACAGGCCAGCCTGGCAGCTGGCACGGAGTCCTGGTCTCCAGGTACCCGCACGGAGGCCCTTCATCTCTGTTTGCACGGCTGGGCAGGATCGGAAAGTGCAAACACTGTGTGGGCCACGCAGGCCGGGGGCCGGGGCAACTGGAGAGTAGGGCTGTGCTCCCTTCCCACGCAGGCCCTGGGGGAGAAACCCCAGAGAAAGACTAACTGCCCTCAGATTGCTCTGCGGCCTGTTCTGCCTCGGGGTCTCAGAGCAGGACTGTGCAGTGGAGCGGACAGGGCAGAGGCCTCTGCTGTCGCTTTACACAGCAGCAAACTGAGGTTCAGGGCGGTGGGTGACTTGTCCTCCAGGAGGTGGCAGGGCTGGGGATGAGGGCGTCGGCTACATGAGCGGTGGCTTGGTGGTAAGGAAGGCTCCTTAGGGGAGGCGAAGGCTCTGGGTAGTTGGACAGGTGAGGGAAGGAATGGACTATGTTCGTTGTGTGGCGCCCCTACAACAGGAGAGTGTTTTCGAGTGGCTCTAATGAGGAGGAGTGCATTCTCTCACAGGTTAAGAAGCTCGAGGTGTGTGGAGGGCAGCAGCTCTAGGGGAAGTCCGTGTATTCCTCAGGAAAATCTCATCCTCCTTGCAGCATGTGTGAGCCCTTAACCTACCCTACAGAGCCCCGGTCTAAGGATGAAGCCATAACTAAATCCATAGGGACGAAGCCCCACGGCCTGTGTCTGTGATCCAAGGAGCGCAGACCATGAGATCTAAGACCGGAGGAGGGAGCATAGTGGAGTTTACGTGCCGAGCACCCAGTCGGCAGAAGGCTGTGGGCCAGAGTGAAAGGCCACGCTCCCCGTGCAGGATCCCCACCTGGGTGAGCTCTCCCGTGAGTCCCCGCCGACCGCTGATATGAGTGGCCTCGTGACCAAGGCCAGCGACATGATGGGCCTGGCTGTCCGCTGGAGCGCACTAGGAAGTGGATGAATGCAGGTGCTGTTAGGTTAAAATTTAACACCTGACCATTTGCTCGCCTTGTTGACCCATTAGAATGTGTTCTGGCTTTTATTATCTTCTGTTACTGTGTCAGCCGAGTTTTTCTACTTCATTTTGTCGTTATTGGGTTCTTTTTTTTTTCACGTTTTTTTCATGTGTAAATCCAGGTGTGGTAGCTATATACTCCTTTGTCAGCTTGAGGGGATTATGAGTGAAGGCGTGGAGTCTGACCTGTCTATCAGTTGACAGTCAATGAGGCCTCTGTGGTTTCTGAGAACTCCTGTATTTCCTCCTTGGAGGTGGGAGACACTCTCTGTGCTCACTCCCTCAGAGACTTTCTACTGACAAGGCTCACTCCCTGCGAGACATTCCTGAGAAGAAGCCGCAGGAAGGTCCCCTGAGGCAGACTGAGTTTTGGAGTTGAGGCAGCCACATGGGGACCCCGCCAGCACTAAGATGCTTACAGCACAGCTGGATGCACAAGATTTCCCACACACTGTCCTGTGATCGTCCTGTATTTGACGTCACTCCAAGTATTTCATGAGTCTGAAGAGGACTTTATAGATTAGTAGTGGACTCAGGGGCCGAATCTGGACAGGGCTGGGATATTTTCTCAATAATCAATTGCTCTTTCTTATGCACATATCAATTTCTGTGAATTTGTTTCTTGAATCAGCCCAGACTGAGACACCGGGGTAGGTACATCTATAGAGGCAGTAAGTGGATTAATTGTTTCTTGGGATTGTGGCAGGGGAGATTTTGAGGGACAGATAACATTGAGGACAAGAAAGAAGACAATGTCCAAAAATTGATTGTCACGAGAGTTGCACCACTCTTTTTTATATGTCTACTCTATTGAGCTATATATGAATTATGTCAATAAAACCATTGGGGGGAGGGGCGGAAAGCATGCACGAGCATGTCTTACTGGATACACCAGGTGTTCTCAGTGCAGGGACCCCGCGTCCAAAGACCGCACTCCACAGCCAGCTCCTCTCTCTTGATGGGATTCACGTTTCTCGGACCTTTGCTTGTGTGGTCTCTTTCAAACTGAAACAGAGATTGACTCAAACTACCGTCTCATCCGGGACATTGCCTCCTGCCTCATTAGCATAGACGCCATACACTGAATCCTGCTCGTCCACATCACACCCACTAACAAAAAGAAAAGCCCACTGCCGATCTGAATCCAGGGCCTAGAGACCCTCGACAGGGCCTCCACACCTGTGAACCCACAGCCGGCCGGCCTTCGCCGTGCTCCTCCTTTAGAGCAGCAGCCGGACGGTTTGAACCACTGACCTGGCCTGATGTGAAGCCCCAGCCTCCCAGGCGGGGTTTGCAGCAGACCACGATGGAGACTTGTTTCAGAGCAGTGAGGATAATGCAGACTGAATCGACACACACACTTTGGGGGTCCCTGACCCCATCGAACAAACCTGAATGTGTGACCCTGAGGCTGAGGAAGCCCCCAATGCTTGTGGCTCTGTGTGCTTTGTGGTCAGGGGCTGAGGGGCATCGTGGACGTGAGACCCTGCCTGGACATGGTGAGCTGCGAAGAGGTCACGGGTAGCAGGAAGCCTCCCTCCCAGCTAGGACGCAAACACACACACACACACACACACACACACACACACACTACCACAGCCCCTGGTCAGAGGATAAGCCCCTCAAGTCTCTCTCCCTCATCTCTGAATCTCTGTTCCAATGTCAGAAGTCTCTGTGCGGTGCAAAGATGTAAGCCCCCAACTGCCAACCACAAAGCTGATGGTTCAAATCCACCCAGAGACATCTCAGAAGCCAGACATCCTGGTCACAGGTTTGAACACTCTGTGGCACCGCCCACTCTGCACACACACGAATCAGAGCAGACTGGAACATCCTGTGGCACCGCCCATTCTGTACCCACGAATCAGAGCAGACTGGAGCATCTGTGGCGCCTCCCACGTTGCACCCAGGAATCAGAGCAGACTGGGTGGCAGCTATTTTGGTTTCTGTCTCCTCCTCTGGCCTCTGTCTCTAACTCCGTTCCTGCACCTATGACTGGCACTGTTTGTCGCTGCCTCTGCCTCTCTCTCCATTTCACAGAGGTGGAGGGCAGGCAAGGTAGCAGGAGCCTCATACAGAGGTCTCACACCCCGGAAAACCTCACTCCTGTCCACCGGCCAGATCCCCTCCCCGTGACCCCAGAAAGCGCTGCTGTCAGAGCAAAGGGCTTCTGTCCTGAGAAGCCCCAGCAGATCTCCTTCCTCGAAGTCGCCCCACGCCCTGCTCTATCAGCGGGCTGTCCAGACACGTCCCCAAAGCACGCTGGCAGAGGCTGCCAGCTGGACAGCAGCCGCCTCTCTCCTATTGGCCCTGGCCCACAGCTAGAGTGACACCCTGACCTTTCCCCTACTCCCAGCTCCAGATGACGCAAGGTCCCTGAAGCGCATGCACAGGAGTCACGTGACCCGGCATAGGGTCCCCCACCACATCCCTGCATCCCCCTCCTTACTCCAGAGGGCTGTGCGGGGGAGAACCCCTGCACAGTGCCCTGCAATGGCCACCCACATGCTCACAGGGCAGGGGTCAGCCGGAGACTCACTCTCAGCCGGCGCTGGCGGGGAAGCACACAGGACCTCACAGCCAATTAGCGATCACCTGTGTGGCAGGTCCAGGTAAGTGTCCTTCAGGGGAGAAGGCACCCTCCTGACCCCCGCAGCTACACACACACTGGGCATGAGGACAGGTGACTCACAGAGGCCTGCACCTCCTCACAGGCCCAGAGCTCTGGCTCCCGAGCGGGATGCTGGATCGAAGACAGATGGCCCTCTGTCCCTGTCCTGCCATCTGACGTTCAGTCCTTGCTCCCTAGAGCCACCGCTTCCAAGGGCCCTGCCCTCAGGTCCCCGCACCCAGCCAGACCCCCGTGCTCAAACGAGCGGGTGGGATAGTCCGGCTCTGCTCTCCCTTCTGGCCAGCTCTTGGTCTTCTTCAGGCCAGTAGGCCCTTGGGCGAAGGAATGTTTTTGCCCCGCCCATCTCACAAACATGGAGTCTGAGGTCCGGCCTGGGGACTGACCGCTAGGACGTGGTGGGCATGGGACTCAAGCCCTGATATTATGACCTTGAGTTCTGAGCTCATTGCCTCTCCGTGTCTCAGCACCCCAATGGACACCTCAGTGGTGTCCCCAGACACGCAAGGTCAAGTCCAGGCCCCTGCTCCCACAAGAAGGTCCCCCAGCCCACAATTTCAGCTTCCTCTCACAGTTACACACAGAGGAGGGTCATTTTCTCTCACGTCTGCCCCCTCTGGGACTGCCAGATCTGTCCTACTGAGCGCAGACACATGGGGCTTCCGGAGGGTGACCCCAGGGGTAGGCAGCGCCGAGTCAGACAGAGGACATGGTGGTCAGGTACTTGATGTCAATTTCATGATTGTGAGTGTAGGGGGAGAGTCTAGTCTGCCAATCTGGAGATAGCCAACGAGACTTCTTTGTGGGCATGGCTTTCTCTGAGAATTCTGGGAAATCTTGCAGTATTTTCCCCATGGAGGTGAGAGACTACAGACTCAGTCATTTGGAGATGGTGGACTGACAAGACAAGATGGCAGTATTTGAGGAACTGGAGGAGCTGCAGGAGAAGCCACACGGGCTTACCCTGATGGAACCAGACCTCTGAAGCCACGTGGAGACCCCTGCCAATGCTGAGATGCTTCTACCACCACTGGATGCTGCTGCTAGACCCTGAGCCCTGGAAATGAGGAGCCATGGGGAGACCCCTGCCAGCGCTGAGATGCTTCTACTGCCACTGGATACTCAAGACACTGCTCCCACTGACCTGTGATTGTCCTGGTATCCGTGCACACGCTTCGTAAGTCGGAAGGAGACTTTATAGACTGGTATCAGACATGTGGGCTAATATCGGACTTATGGACTTGGGCTGGACTGGGTTGGGATGCTTTCTCAATGTTCCATTCCTCTTATATATGAACCTTTCCCTTATATTTCTATGTGTGTTTATGAATTTGTTTCTCTAGTCCACCCAGACTACACAGAGGGCAGTTAGGGACAAGGTCTGGCTCATCTGTGAGATCTCTACCTACTCAAGGGCCCCTGGAAGTATTACTCCAAACCTCTTGCCCCTTAGGAGGGGCCACTCCACCAATGGGCACCTGCAACAAAGGCCCTGGCCCCGATGACCACTGTCCATCTGCAGATGCTGACCCAGGCCTGTTCGGGCTGCCTGCTTAGCTGTCCACACACTCCTGCACCGCGTGGGGTGTTGGTGGATCACTCAGGGGTCAGAAATAGGCTCCAGACCCCCACCTGCCTGGGCCTGTCTGGGGCCTCAGGAGCATGAAGCTCAGGGTGAAGGCTGGGGTGGTTTGTGGCCTCCAATCAGCACACACCTGCCTGCAGGATGGGGAAATCAAGCCCTGAAAGGAGCACACACACACACACACACACACACACACACACACACACTGTCTTCACTACCCCTCAGCTCCTGAGGAGGAGGGGGCCGTGGGGGTGATAAGGCCATCCTGGCCAGCCCCCTGCCTGTGGAGAAGGAAACATATTCATGGCAGCCAGTCCACAGAGAGGGTCCCCTGCAGACATGGGGCTCCTCTGCCTGCCTCTCCTGCTGCCTGACAATGCCTCCCTGCCTCCAGCCTGCTTTCTGTCCATCCTGCTCAGTGTGGCCACACACCCACTCTCAGCTCCCCATTCCCTGTGCCTCCCTCCCCAGGGGGCCTGTTCTTCAGATCTGGAGCTGAGAGCACCCAGGGTAGGAGTGCTTCTGGGTGAGTCTGGGGTCTCTGAGAGCAAAGCAAGGGAGTGGGAGTCTCACCAGGTCGCCCCCAGGACCTCGTTTCCCTCCAACAATCCCCTGGTTCTGTACTTCGCATGCTTCTCCTACCCCACCTTCCTGGAAGCCATTCTTGCCCTTGTGTTAGTCGGGGTAGGCTAGAAAAACAAATCCGGAGGCACTCAAACTTGTGTATAAGAAAGAACTTTAGGGCCGAGCCCCGGTGGCGTAGTGGTTGTGCGTGGGACTGCGGCCCACTGGGTTGGAGGTTCAAATCCAGCAGCAAGACTGGGCCTCCTACTCCCACCACCAAAAGGAGTGATGCCCAAAAAACAAAACCAAACAAAAACAAAAAGAACTTTATATGTATTGCTTCTCGCCCTTTTGGCTAAGATCAAGTGAAAGAACTTTATATATAAGAGCAATTGAAAAGAAAACTCCCCAGCCCAGTGCAGATCAAGATCGTAAGTCCCTTATGTCCAATACCAATCTATAAATTCCTCTTCAGACTCACAAAATACAAGCGATGATGCTGAATGCAGATGATCACAGGCCAGTGGATGGGAAGTCTTGTGGATCCAGTGGTGGTAGAAGCATCTCAGCACTGGCAGGGGTCTCCACGTGGCTCCTCCAGTTCCCAGGGCACGGGATCTATCAGCATACTGCCATGTGTCTTTCCACTAGAGCATCTCTCAGGAAGTGAGCAGAGAGTGTCTCCCACCTCCAAAGAGGAAACACAGGAGTTCCCAGAATTCTCAGGAGAAGGCCATGCTCACCCAGAAGCCTCATTGGCTATGATCTGATTGATAACTTAGACGCTGCCCCCTCATTCTGAATCCACAAATGGACACCAGATTATATAAATACCACATCCCTGCAGGGGAAACCCTGCAGGCTTCTCACACCAGAGGAGGTGATTGAAGGCCCCCACCCCCCAGGAGATTCTTTACAGAGCTAGAAAGAAAGGTCAACCCTGTGTACAGAGACCCAGAGCTCTGAACACCTGCAAGTAGACTTGAACCCCCAACCTTTCCAGTCTATAACGTCTCAGGGATTCCTGACAAGCCCCAGGTCAAACGCCTCCACGGAGTC
The DNA here is from genome assembly GCA_004026705.1 of Nesogale talazaci. NCBI lineage: Eukaryota > Metazoa > Chordata > Mammalia > Afrosoricida > Tenrecidae > Nesogale > Nesogale talazaci. The sequence goes on along the minus strand of PVJH01006006.1, from coordinate 58,296 downwards.
CCCTGTTACCGAATGAATTCTTCCTCCCAAAAATGTGTGCTGAAATTGAAGCCCGTATTCCTGTGGGTGAAATCTCTTGAGGGGTGTCTTATTAGCACGCCCGTTCAGTGTAGGGTGTGTCCTGAATCTTATCTGTTCTCGTACGAAGAGCAGCGTGGGCACAGAAAGAAGCAGGCACAATCTGAGTGCCCCTGGACGGTCAGCCAGGAGTTAGGGTGAGGGTGGGGCATAGACTCCCCCAAGAGTGAAGAGAGCGACCCCCGGTGCGATGGGCAGATCCCACAGAGACTCCTGGGCTTCCTGTGCTCAGAGCTGGGCTAGCCTTCTTGTTCTCCATGCAAACGGGCACCAGGGCTGTGGGGCAGAGAGGGAGTGCTTGGGGCATCTGATCTGGAGGATGGACAGCCTTCTTCCTGAACAAGCTACTCTGTGCCCTGCTTTCTAGCTTACAGCTGGAGGCACGTCCCCTCGGGGTCATTCCACATGCCCCAGAGAAGATCCCAGGACAGGGGAGGAGTCTGACTCTGGTCTCCATCACTGAGAAGCCCTTCCTGTGAGACCGGGGGTCTGGGCCACCATGCCCCCCAGCTGATTGCGAAAAGCCTCTCACCTCCTCCCCTTCCGGGCACCCTGGGAAGATGCCTGCTCCAGGTCCACGAAGGCCATGGAAAACAGGGAGGGACAGTGGCGAGGGTAGGCAGGGCCGAACCCCAACCTAAGCATCAGATCCTCTGAGGCCCAAGACCCAACAGAGGAAGAGCCCTGCCAGGCCCCGTGCCGAGGACAGAGGGGAGGAAATGATGGCTACGGGTGAGACCCTATGGCTCTGGACAGAACCTATTGGACAGAAGTTAAAGAATCTTTGGGTAAGCAGAAGGTCAGAGCTCAGGGTTCAGTCCACTGGCCACCCCTTGTGGTTTTGCTGGCCTGCTCAGAGTGGACACACAATTGACATCTTTAAAAACACTTAATGGGGTTGAGCCCTGGTGGCATAAGTGGTTGAGTGCAGGATTGCGGCCCGTGGGCTTGGCAGTTCAAATCCAGCGGCGGCTCTCAGGAGTAGTGCTGGGTAGCTCCCACGACCACCAGAGGGCAGTGATGACCCCCCCCCAAAAAAAAAACACTCAACTTCTGTTCCATATTTTCCGTCTTCTTCTTCACTCTTTTCTTTCATTTTCTCCGGGTTTTAATTTCGTTCTTTGGAAGCAAGCTTAGTTACAGAAAAATCGTCCTGATGGTTCAGAAAATATTGTTCCTTTGAACTATGTTGAAATTAAGTTGTGAACCTTAATTCCTGTTACTCCCGGCCTCTGTGGGGTGTGTGCGTGTGTGTGTGTGTGTGTGTGTCACTTGTACAAGGACATTCACCTCAAGATCACTGTGAGTCAGCCCTTGTCATTACCGAGTCTTATGCCCAGCCCCAATAGAACTGGGGGCCGATTGGGTCTAACGGCTGCCTTTGGATAAGCAAATGATCAGCTCTCTGTCAGGGCGCCTCTGCAAGGACCCCATCTCCATCCTTTTAGTGCACAGCTGGTCTGGGTTGATGCTTTGAACCACACGGGGATGGCCCAAACCAGGGCGTGACCTTGACAGGCACTTCGCCCATAACCCCCATGCGAGTTGAAGTATGCGTCAGGGGACATTGATGCACTGTTATCCAGTCCTCACACCCTGTTCTCATGTCACCACCTGTCTCAAAGAGGCCCTTCCCATGAGCAGGAAGCCGTGACAGGCAGAAGCCGCATTCAGGGGTCTTCTTCCATCTGGCCCCTCCCTCTTCTCGGACTCTCGTGACCAGGACGCTTGGGCGGATGCCCCGGCCGGCGCTATTGGAATGGTCGTGGGTCAGTGGGCTTCTGCATTGATCGAAGCCTGCAGATCAGCAGTGGAAGCTTCGCATCAGGGACCTTCACTGCACAACAGACCCACAGACGTCCAAATAGACGAAGATGCAACATGGAAGGCTCAACTGCGCCTGACCCGAGCCATGGCACTGCCAGCGGTCTCGTGTGCCCGGGGGAGAGTGGGCCAGGAATCAGTAGACTGCCTTTGATCCACTGGGTGGACGGAGACATCTGCTTTGGAAGAAGTGTGATCAGGATGCTTGTCAGAATTGACGAGGGTGAGATTCTGTCTCTGGAGGGGGCCGCTCCTGGAGAAGGACACGGGGTTGGTTCAAGTCAAAGGTCGTCAAGGCAGAGGAAGACCCTCACCCTGGTGGGAGGGCGCTGTGGCTGCAGCAATGGTCACCTGCGGGCTGCTGGGGCTGTGTGGTGTTCCTGTCAGCTGTGCTCTGGGTGGGAACGGCTCCACCAGGGCGCCCAAGGATGGCGGCCACACTCTACGGCCCCAGAGGCGGCTGATCCAGGCCCTTTCCAAGCTGTCCCGTGTCCCTCAGGCCCAGGCTTACTTTCTGGCTAAAAGGCGCGCTTGTCTGCTCTACCTGGTCCTGGGAATCCACCAGGTCTCCGAGGAGCTCTCATTCCTTTAGCGGTGATGACTTAGGAGTCAAGATTGGAGCACCTGGTGCCCTTCCCCCCCCCCCCCGCCCGCCTTGCCCTCCCTGTGGACCGGAGAGCAGCCACCCCCACACTTCATGCAGACTTGAGCCCATCGATCCACCCCACCTCTTAGAGACCCACCTGGTCGGGCAGAGGTGGCTTGCCCCTTTGGGCGTCCAAGACAAACAGCCTCATTGTTCTCCCTCTAAGTGACTGGGGGGTTCAAGCCACTGACCTTGTTGCCTGTAGCTCAGTGCAGGTGCTAGTGCGGGTAGACTAGAGAAACAAAGTCATAAACATGCATATGTGTACAGGAAAGAGCTTTATATACAAGAGCAAGTAAATATTGAGAAGACGCCCCAATCCAGTTCAGATCAAAGCCATAAGTCCGGTATTAGCCCATACGTCCAATACCAGTCTCATGCAGTGCATGATATGATAGGCCAGTGAGTGGGAAGTCTTCTGCCTCCAGTGGCCTTGTAAGCCCTCAGTGCTGGCGGGGCTCTCCACGCCGCTTCTCCAGCTCTCAGGACTCTAGAGGAGTGTCTTGTCAGCTACCACGTCTCCCAGGGAGTGAGCAGAGAGAGAGTGTGTGTGTCTCCCGCCTCCAGGGAGGAAGACAGGCGTTCCCAGAATCCTCAGAAGGCCACGCCCACACAGAGGCCTCCTTGGCTGTGACCTGATTGACAGGCTAGACTCCACCCCTTCACTCTTAATCCTCTCACCTTGACAGGTGATTCTATAACTGCCACAATTCATAAACCCACTATGCCACTATGCCTTTGGTTCGAAATCTAGAAGCAGCAAACATGTTAACTCCACATAGACATGTTCTCCAATTCCAGTCAACAACACAGATCCTTGGTGTGATGTCTGTCTCTGTTCGTCCTTCACTCCTCACTCCCTTCTGGCAGTGGGGAAACCGGCTTCTGTTGCCCTTTAACAGATGAGTGCTTACCGGAGCGGTGTTCCCTCACCCCACAGCCCGCCTTGCACTTTGGCCACCATGCACTCCCTGCTCCCCACCGTGGCCCAGCGGCCGCCCCACCTGTATGCTTCTCATGGTCACACTCACATACCTCTGCAAGGCTCCCAGGTCACGAAGACCCGGCACACGGTGGGGGGATATCCTTCATGAAGACAGCAGAAGGGCCCTGGGAAAGACAGGGCAGCAGGGGAGATGGGCGCAGGTGGCAGGAGAGACTGGAGGTCTCTCAGGTGAAGGAAGGGGGGCAGGTCAGCGAGCGGGCGAGTCTGATGGTGAAGTGTGCTCAGAATGTGCCCTGTCAGGGTAATGAGGGAGCCATCAGAAAAGACCTCACTCCCCTTTCCCCGAAGGGGCAGGGGTGGAGGCCATCCAGAAGAAAGGACACAGGGCTGTTGTGCTGGGATGGGGGGTGGGGGCAACACCCCAGTGGAGGAGGGGGGCAGTCCTCCTCCAATGGGCTCTGAGGGAGAGTCCCAGCTTCAGGTCTCAGTAGAGCAGCACCGTCCATCACTGCCATGGCCAGGAGTCCAGAGCGTGCAGCACACGTCTATGTTCTGCACACCCTGTGTGTGCTCTCTCGTGTGTGCACCTGCCTGCACACTGCACCACCCCTTTGTCAGCTGACAGGTGTCTATGGCCATGCTCCCAGCTCCAGGCAATGTGGGGGACAGCAGGGACCAAGCTGCCCTCTTCAATCCCCAGTCTGTGGAGGAGACAAGCAGACGGTGTCCCCGGGACTGCAGGGAGTCCCAGGGTCAGCAGATTGGCCCCAGTCCGGAGGGAGTGTGTGCAGAGGGTGGTCTGTAGGTTCTCGGCCAAGGAAGGGAGCAGGGATTCTGACTCAGGAGATTCTGAGCGTCATTCTCTGGAAGAGACCGGAGTTTGTGTGCCACCCGACTGAGGACCAGCACACAAGCCCCATGTCTGAGGCGGAGAGTACGGAAATCTAGTCTTTTCAAACTTGGATCTTGCCCAGCAGCTCTCACAGACAATGAGACCCACGTCTGAGTTTGACAGGTGCATACACGCTTTTAATCCCGCCCTGCCCCCCTCCCCGACCAGCAGGAGTCCATCTAGAGGCTTCTGCTTACCTTGCATCCAGCCCGGACACAGTACAGGGACCCTGCCCTCCCCAAAAGGGGTCTGGGAGGCAGCTGTGACAGAGCCTGTTTCCTGAGAGAGAGGGAGTGCTTCCTTCCGGAGACTCTCCTGTGTCCCAGAATCACCCTCTCCCCAGTCTTGGAATAAAGTTAAAAAAGGGAGCAGGAAGGAAAAAACACACATACACACACACACACGGCTGAATGTGGCCCCTCCTCATGTCCGGCCAGGCCTACAGGGTGCTTGCCAGCCCCACGTCCAAGCAGAGCTGAGGTGTGCATGTTTGGAGAGGGGGTTGGGGAAGGCAGAAGCGACCCCAGGTGGGTGGGTATTTCCACGGAGAGTTCACACTCCACGTCAGCTGGGGGAGGGCAGGTCCCTGACCATGTCAGCTCTGCCTGTGGTTTGGATTGGCACAGGCTGCCCACCCACCCAAAGCATGGGGAGGGGAAGGGTGCAGACTAGGCAGCAGGGAGGACAAACTGGAGAAGCCTGGGGCAGTGAGGTTTCCTATGATCCACAAGCACCTGGTGCTGGCACCCCAGCCTTGCTGAGGAGCGAGGAGTGGGTGTGTGGCAGTTATATAACCGTTTGTCAATTTGAGAGAATTAAGAACGAAAGGGTGGTGTGGCAGTCGTGTGTCATTTTCATGATTGGGAGTGTAGGGGTGGAACCTAGCCTGTCACTTTGGAGATAGCCAGTGAGGCCTCTGTGTGGGAATAGCTTTCTCCTGAGAATTCTGAGAACTCTTGCAGTGTTTCCCAACTGGAGTAGAGAGACTTGACTCATTCTCTGAGATGACGAACTACTGACAAGATGAGATGACAGCATGCTTATTGATCCTGATTCCTGGAGCATGGAGGAGCCGGAGGAGAGGCCACATGGGCTTGCCTTGATAGAACCAAATTTCTGGGGCTGGAGAAGCCACGTGAAGACTCCTTCCAGTGCTGAGATGCTGGGGAGGCCACAGGGAGACCCCTGCAAGCACTGAGGTGCTTCTGTTGCCACCGGACACACAAGACTCTGCACGCACTGCCCTGTGATTGTCCTAGTGTCATCGCACGTGCTTTGTGATTCAGAAGAAGAATTTATTGACTGGTATTGGACAGATGGGCTAATATCGGACTTATGACCTTGGAATGGACTGGGTTGGGACCCTTTCTCAATGTTCCATTCCTCTCGTATATAAACCTTTCCCTTATATCCGTATACGTATTTATGAATTTGTTTCTCTAGTCTGCTTGGACTAACACAGGTGGAGTCTAGCCTGTCAATCAGGTCATAACCAGTGAGGCCTCTGTGTGGGCATGATCTTCTCCTGAGGATTCTGGGACCTCCTGTCTTCCTCCTTGGAGGCGGGAGACACACACATTCTCTCTCTCCCTCTTGGCTCACTCCCTGGAAGACGTGGTAGCTAACAAGACACATGGAACTAGTCCAGAGCCCTGAGAGCTGAAGAAGCCACGTGGAGACCCCTGCCAGCACTGAGAGTTTACAAGCCCACTGGATGCAGAAGACGTCCCACCACTGGCTTGTCATTGCACGGGCTGCGTGAGATTAGTCTCAAATGTAGGGGCTAATAACAGACTTTTGGATTTGATTTGGACTGGACTGGGATATTTTCTCAATATTCAACTTCTCTTGTATAGAATCCTCTTCTCTAGACACATATGCGTTTATGACTTTGCTTCTCTAGTCTACCTGGAATAACGCAGAGTGTAACAGGTACCGGACCCTATCTCCCCTGCAGACACCGTACATGACCCCATTGTCCTGGCGTTGGATGACACCACAGCGCGTGTTCCCTGCAAGGGGAGACACTGCACACAAGGTGGCTTCCTTCCTGGACACCGTCCAGCACAACGCAGGAAGTGGCAGCAGAGAGCTGCCGCTTCCTCTGCAGAAACCACACAGGCTGGAGTTCAAAGCCACCGAGCGGATTGGCATCTGTGAAGGCCAGAGAGGAAAGGGTTAAGTAAAGACGGTGTCCTAGAATTTGACACAGGCGTCCCATCACCTGTCACCCCACACTGAGAACTGTCCGGTCTGGCAGCCGCACAGGGACAGCAGAGAGCAGCACCTGAGCTGAGACCCAGTCGCAGGGAGCTTCTGCAGAGTATGCCAGGCAACCATGTGGACACGCTGCCCTGAGCGCCCAGATGTTCAGCCAGAACCCCAGAAAAGCCAGCCCTTTAAAAATCAGGGGTAGTGAGATGACATTCACAGACAGTAAGATTCACCATTTTTGATGCACACATCCGCGAGTTTTGACAAACGTGTAATCATCACCACCATCAAGCTTGTTGGCTTTTTTCCTCTAGCAGCCAGAAGAATACAGTGTGCCCCCTCGGGGCTGGGGGTCCTTCCTTCAGTCCTCACTGGCCGCTGCTTGGCTTTTGTCCCCTCTGCTTATAAAGATGCATCGAGCGGAGCACTAACCTCGTCCTGGAGCGAAGGCTGCTTGAGTCCTTCCCAGACAAAGCCGGCAGCAGGCCGCGGCTGGCAGAACTCACGTCAATGCTCACCAGAATAAAACTCGGGGGTTTTTACAGGGAGACGACCAAACATAGACGCTTACCAACATGCTGCTCACGGTGCCCTGCACCCAACAAACCACCCATGACATGTAGCTTGGAGTTGTTTTCATCGTGTGCCAAGAGAAAATGCAGCCAATAAGAATATCTGTGAAATCATGGGGCACGAAGAGGCTGGTTGGAGTCTGTGTGCGTTTTGTCACCAACACATAGTATCCCAAAGCCCAACCAAACTCATTGCCATCTAGTGAATTAAGACTCCAGGACAGAGCAGAACTGTCTGCTTGGTTTCTGGGGCTGCAAATCTTTCCGGGAGCAGAAAGCTCCCGGATTCGTACCTTACAGTTAAAGCCCAACACGTAACCCAGGACACCACCGGTGCTCCTGGACACTGTAGCTACTATGAAGCGCGTTAAGGTTAATAGAGGTCCTGAGACGCACAAAGCCCACATGGAAGGAGCACACCAGTCTGTGTGATTACGAGATGTCATCAAAGAATAAAAAAAAGCATATCGTTGCGAATGAGCAGGAGTGCAGCTTGGGGATCCAAATCCCGTCTGTAGGCAACTGGACTTCCCCTTACAGAAGCATCATGGGGAGGAGATGAGCCAGTCAGGGTGCAGTAGAACACTGATGAAACATGCAACTTTCCTCTAGTTCTTCAATGGTTCTTCCCCACACACTATCATGGCCTCAATTCTACCTTACAAATCCAGCTAGACCAGAGGATGGACACTGGTACAGATAAGAGCTGAAACACAGGGAATCCAGGACAGATAAACCCCTCAGGGTCAATATTGAGAGTAGTGATACCAGGAGGGGGAGGGGGAAGTGGAGGAGTGAGGGGGAATCGATCACAAGGATGTACCTATAGCCCCCTCCCTGGGGGACAGGCAACAGAAAAATGGGTGAAGAGAGACATCAGACAGTGTAAGACATGAAAAAATAATAATAATTTATAAATTAACAAGGTTGAGGGAGAGAGGTGGGAGGAGGGGAAAGACAATGAGGAATTGATACCAAGGGCTCAGAGAGAAAGAAAACGTTTTGAGAGTGACGTTGGCAAGAGATGTAAAATGTGTTTGACACAATGGATGGCGGGATTGTGATCAGAGTTGTTAAGAGCGGGCTGAGCCCCAGTGGCATAGAGGTTGAGTGTGGGACTGTGGCCCACGGGCTTGGCGGTTCAAATCCAGCAGCAGCCCTCCAGAAGCAAGGCTGGGTAGCTCCCAAGACCACCAGAGGGCAATGATGCCCCAAAACAAAACAAAAAGAGTTGTAAGAGTGCCCAATAAAATGATGGTTTAAAAAAAAAAGATTAAACGAGGTCCTCAAAAACAAAAGAGATGAAGAGAGGGGACAAAAGCTGCTGATGTCAAGGGGTCAAGTAGAAGGCAACTGTTTTAGAATGATGACGGCAGCAGGAATAGGAAAGTGCATGACAATATATATATGGATAGAGTGTGATGAGCATTGTACAAGCCCCCAACAAAATGGTTTATTAAGAAAAGAAAAGAGATGAGACACTGCACAGCAGAGCGCTCTAGGAGTTTAGTCCACTCACCAAAACAACAACTGAGCTGGAAAAACAAACGGGAATACACCATCATGGAGCTCAGGGAGCATCAAAGGAAGAGGGAAGCAGTGGCCAGAGTCACTGTACCAAAAGGACGGGTGTCTACGCCACCGTTTCAAGAGGCAGGAGATGACCCAGAGGTGACGGCACAGGAGGCCCCAGCCAAGCGGGCCTGAACACGGAGCCAGAAATAAGGCTCTGAAAACTGACAGATCACCGATGGAAATGCTTCAACAAACTCCAAGGAACATGGTGCCGGGGAAAGCAGGGGCCGATGAAGCAGAGAATAACCTTTCCAGAGCTGCATTGATACAGGGGGTGCAACGGTCAGCTCTAACAAAGAATGGGCCCGAGCCTGGAGGAGAGTCAGCTGTGCTGTTTGCTCTTGTCTCTCAGGAGCTACGACTCTGAGTTTCTCGGCAGCGTGAACAGCAGCAAGAGGAAGCCCAGAAGAAGGGTACGGCAAAACATTTGAAGAAATAGCAAGAAACGTCCCGAATACATCGGGGTGTGTGTGTGTGTGTGTGTGTGTGTGTGTGTGTGTGTGTGTGCGCGTGTGTGTGTAATGATGTGTAAAGTTAATGAACCCTCTGTGGAATAGACTTAAGCAAATGAAGAGTAAGAGGAATGCTGCTCAAAACTCAAAGAATCTTGAAAGCAGCAAAAGAGAAGCCAGGTGTCCTGCATGAGGGGTCATCTAGTCACTTGCCAGCTGAATTCTCATAGGGAACCACGGAGGCCAGAAGCCGACATGCCGACGTGCTGGGTGTTGTTGGTTTTAGATACAGTTGAGTCTGCCGAGACCCAGAATGGTCACGGTATACAGAAGCATGAAGCACTGTCCAGTCCTGAACTGTCCTCACAATCGAGGCGCTTCCACCCATAATGGCAGTCACTGCGTCCATCCATCTCCTTCATGATCTTCTGCTTTTTGGCAGAGCTTCTATTTTACCAAGCACGATGTCCTTCTCCAGGGAACGATCTCTCCTGACCAGTCCAAAGGACACGAGATAAAGTCTCACCATTCTCAATTCTAAAGAGCATTCTGGCTGTATTTCTTCCAACATATTCCTTTATTCCATATTCTCTGCCAATGTCATAATTCAAAAGCCCCAATTCTTGTTCTGGATCCCCTAGTCACTGTCCGACTTTCACATGCATAGGAGGCAGTTGACGATGACATGGCTTGGGCCAGGGGCACCTTCGTCCTCAAAGTGACTTCTGCTTGTCAGCACTGTAAAGAGGTCTGGTGCAGCAGATTGACTTGACGCAACTTGTCACTTCATTTGTCCATTGATGATGGAGCCAAGCAAGAGGAAATCCTCGACTACTTCCACCTTCTCTCAAGGTGTTATCTATTGATCCAGTTATGAGGAATTGGTCCTCTTAGTGGTTTGTTTGCTGCTGTTTTGAAACAGAGTCGTAATTCACATCAAAGACCGCAATCCTTGAGCTTCATCAGAGAGTATTTCAGGTCTCCCTCACTTTCGGCAAGCAAAGTTGTATCATGTGCATATCACAAATTGTTAATAAGCCTTCCTCTAATCCTAATGGCAGGTTCTTCTTCAGAGCACAGCTTCTCTGATTATTTGCTCGCCATACAGATTGAGACATAGGGCAAGAGACCCCTGATGCACATCTTTCCTGGTGTTAAACAATATGGTACCTCCTTGTTCTGTGTGCAAGACTACTTCTTGGTCCATGTACAGGTTCCATATGAGCACAATGAAGTGTCCTGGAATTCCCATTCTTCTCAAGGCTATTATCCATGGTTTGTTAGAATCCACACAGTCATATGGCTCGGCATAGTCAATAGAACAGAAGTAAACATCTTCCCAAAGTTCATTTCTGTTTCCATCTGACAACAGTGATGGTGTGCCTCATGAATCTGGGTTGGAGTTTTGGCATCTCTCTGTTGATGTGTATATGTTGTGGAATGATCTTCAGGAAAAATTTTCATGATGCATGTGATGTTGAGATTGGTTCATAATTTCTGCATCCTGTTTCTGCATCATAATCCTTCAATATTGCAACTAGAAAAATTCTTGGTTGTGTATTAGAGCTCAAATTTTGAGCACTAAGTTTGCAGAAATCTACGGCTAGCAATGAAAGTCCAAAATACATTTGCAGAATCCTCATGGATTAAGCTTCCGTTGAATTCCTTTGAACCATTAATCAGGAATGAAATAACCTAGTTCAGTTAAGTGATGCAACAGGACACCAGACGACTCTACGCCTGGGAAAGTGGATCACGACCACGCCTGCTCCGAACCCAGGTAGGGCAGCCATCCTTAGGGCTTCTTCTGGGTGATCCCCTAAGGGGCAGTGTCATTCTGGGGCTATCTTGTTACAAGTCAGGGCTCAGCTGCCTTGGTTGGAGGAAGGCCCTGCACCAGCTCTTCTGTCTGGCATAATGTCTGTATCCCAATCGTGTATTGATCTGACACTAGTCCTGCTTCTGTGATGAACTCCTCTGCCATCCCAGGTTCTGTTTAGGTCATCAGTTCTCTGAAAAGGAGGGGACACTGTGTCAGTCCGGGTAGACTAGAGGAACAAACTTCATAGACACGCATATGGATATAAGGAAAGGGTTTATATACAAAAGGAATGTGACATTGATAAGGCATCCCAGCCCAGTCCAGCCCAAAGTCGCAAGTCCGATATTAACCCATAAGCCCAAAATCAGTCTACAAAGTCTCCTTCCGACTCACGAAGTCACAGGTCAGTGGGTGCAGAATTCGGGCACTGGCCGGGGTCTCCTCATGGCTCCTCGCTTTCAGGGTTCAGGGTCCATCAACAGCATGCTGCTCCAGCTTCAGAGGTCTGTCTGGCTCCATCAGGGCAAGGCCGTGTGGTCTCTCTGCCGGCTCCTCCAGCTTCTCAGATGCTGCCAGACTGTCTTTTTCATGATCCATCGTCTCTGAGACTAACTCCCAACAACTGGGGAAGATAGCTTCTCATCTTCACGAGGGAAATATCACAATATTTCCCAGAGTTCTCAGGAGAAAGCCATGCCCACATAGAGGCCTCATTTGCTACTCAATGGCTATCTCCAGATTAACAGGCTAGACTCCACCCCTACATTTCAATCATAAAATTAACATAAGCACATGACTGCCACAGACACCATTAAGACCTTGTGCTCAGGGTCATGGTCCCCTCATCTGGATGGGCTTTGTCATTGACTCCTCCTTGTCCTGTTGAAGACTTAACAAATACAATCCTTAAACTACATTTGAGGTCTCTTGGGTAAAACTTGAGCTTTGAAGTCTCATTGTAAAATAAATGACATAGTTATGGACAAGAACCCAAAGCCGTCTTTCCTGGGGGGTCTCTTGGGAGTTGAAGAATGGACACCTGAGATAGGAGCGTTTCAATCCATGTTTCCATGGCATCCTGGAGACCCCACAAGGTGAGCACTCTAGGATTTACACGCTCATGCTTCAGCCTTCAGAAACCTTTCTAGGTCTTACCAAGTCTTGCTGTGCATCTTCTTGTCTGTGAATCATTAAAAGTTTGCCCTTTGTATGTTTGCAAATGTCTTTGACTCTCGTTGTCACGTTTCCTCCAGTATGTCTGGTGCGCATGCCTAGGTCTGCGTGAATCAGGGTACCACCTGGTGTGGTGTGTCAGCTGTCAACAGAGGTCATTCCTAACTGCAGGGAACTCTGAGGCTTATTGTTTTGTGGACGCTGTGGTTGGGCGGGAGGAGGGAAGGGGAAGAGTGAAGACAACTGCTGAACTGCACTGCCTCACTGTTGCTGCTGCCTGCACTTGCCTGCATGTTTGGGGTGCCATCAGCCAGGCAGGGGGTTGGAAGGAGGCGTGAAACCCTTCTGTTGTGAACACACGCTGTCCTTTGGTAAGACGTGTGTCTCCTCTGGAGCGGAGGCGCAGATGCACTAGACTCCAGCATTGCATGAACAGAAACCCTTGGAAGACCAGTGGCCACTTTAAAAAACGTGCTCAGTGATTTTAAAATGGGCTGACTCCCTATACACATTTGGAAATCAGATAGCTACTCTTGTGTGTCTTTGTGGGCCCGTATGCTATGGGAGAATGGGGACCGGGTATTGGTCTCCTTAAGTCAAAGATCATAAGGGAAAGGTCTATTTCATTAACTTCGATATCCCCAAAATGGCATCCATTCTAAGTGGCCGTGATGAGAGGTAGGCAACAGGGTCAGTGTTCACAGGATTTATTAGTGAGAAATGTACTTGACATAGTCAAAGTTTTACCCGTCAGACTGAAGTTTAATAGTTTAAGGAAAGAGGAGCATTAATATTCAATAGTGTAATGAAGAATAGGTTTTCTTGCATTGAAATAACAAAAAAATTCTTATTATGAGCTTAAAGACTTAATTCATTCTTTGAGTAGTCTAGCTTCCAGGACAAGAGTGGATTAGGCTCACTAAACTGCATGGCTTTGGAGAACACTGATCCTAGGTATTATTTCTCAGATTGTTTAAATGCCTGGCAATTCACTGGGAGTCATGGAACCTAGACAAACTTCTTTACCCCAACCTCTGTGCAATTTTTCATAACTCTCTGTATTCCTTTGGGACAGATGTGCTCTGGGACAGCAGTGCCAGCTGGGGGTTTGTCCTAGCGGGCCATCTGGTCGACTCCACCCATCATCATTAGGACAGCCAAGCAGATGGCTTGTGCCCCATAAATGCCACTCTTACTGTTTTACCTGATTACTGTAGTGGACATTTATATCCTGTAATGACCACTTTTACTTAATAGGTTTCAGTTTTCATTATTTTCATTGTTAACTTGTTTCTTTGGAATCTTTCCACTCAATTCAGCTTTACAGGTTCATTGACAGTTGCTTGTTTAGCTACATTTTCAAATGGCATACCTTTAAGATATTCTTCCTTAATGTAGAATGTGTATCATATTTGATGATTAAAATGTAGCTGTTAGGGTAAGCAAGCATGAACGGACTTAGTATATTTTAGACTACTGAGCAAAGGAACTGAGATGCAAGTTTCAGGGCCTTTCAGTCTTTCTAAGTGGGGAAAAGAGAATCGGGCTGTCCTACCAGAGAATGTGCTCACGCCAGAGGTGAGAGACACAGAGACTGCACTTGAGAGTGTCCAGTAAGTTGTGGAAGACATGGGAGGAGGTAGACTTGGTCCAAATACAAGGAACAGTGAAATGCTTGGCAACTTTTGCAATAGTAGATCAATTTTGGTGGGCTACCTACAAAATGGAATAAAGCAGACTGGACCTTTCACTGTAAAATGCCACACGAGTGAGCGGACTGTCCATAAAGCACCAGCGAAATCGCAGGCTTCCACAGGGCGTCAGGGCTGTGGCCCAGAACCCCAGGCCAAGGCAAGTTGATGGTGATGATGAGCTCAAGTAACGGTTGATACCTGTGCCAGGTAGAGGGGAAGGAAAGCTTGGAAAAGACTAGATAACTTCAGATGATTTCTCACTTAGACAACTGAGAAACAAAACAAAATGTTAGTAACCAGAAGGTTTGGCATTGTAGCTGAGCCATTTTAAGAATGAGATTAATTGGCTGAGCCCTGGTGGCGTAGTGGTTGTGTGCAGGGAGTGCGGGCCACAGGGTTGACAGTTCAAATCCAGCAGCAGCTCTCCAGGAACAAGGCTGGGTTTCCTACTCCCACCAGGGCAGTGATGCCACAAAAAAAAAAAAAAAAAGATTAAGATTAATCACGGGCTCAAAGAGTTCCTTTTTATGTAACATTCCTTCTGACTTAAATTAACTTTGGTTGGCTTCACATTCATTGTGAAATTCCTATCAGGTCTTTCATAATAATAATACACCTATGTATAGTTGAATGGCCATATGTATACATATACATATATAGATGTGGAGCTCTGGTGGCACAGAGGTTTACAAATTGGGCTGCTCCCCCCAGGTCAGCAGTTCAAAAGCACCAGCGATTCCTCAGAAAGATGAGACCTTTTACTCCTGTAAACCCACAGGGGCAGTTATACTCTGTCCTGTAGGGGCGCTATGAGTCAGACTCACTGAATTCCTTCCCACCCTTACCTGGAAATGGAAGCGTCTTGCCCTCAGAGTGGATTAGAGAGTGAATTGTGACCACTGCCCTAACCCGTCCAGGCTGAGGCAGCTTCTACGAGGATGTGTGGTCTCATTAATATGAAACACCTAGAATGGCTGATGCATAAAAGTTTGTGATTATGGGAGTGGTGGGGATCGTTGATTTGAACCAATGGTTGTTTATGGTGACGCGAAATTTGGTGATGGGCATTATGGTGCAATTGGTGTCATTGGATCCAACTTGTGAAAAACAGAAAAATGCTGAATTGGCCAATGTTTAGATATTTTAATAATTGAGAGAAAAAATTCACAAAGGGCTTTCATTTTGAACTGAGTTTTTAAAGATGAGAATGGGGGGGGGGTGAGAATATGTTATGATTAGAAAATAAAATTTTAATCCCCCATAAGATCACCCAGTACCCAAATGTCATCCTTGTTGGCATCTTGATAGATTTCTTCTTGTTGAATTCTTTTTTTAAAAAAAAATGTCTCTCGGGTGGAGTGAACCCTGGCTCTTCAACTTTGTTTGGCGCTTTCCAATGACTTTCATTGAAAATCATGGTCCCAAAACTCCTTGTGAACATCAATTTTTTAAAATAATTTTATTGGGGGTTCTTGCAGCTACTACAACATTCAGTACAGCATTTGTATCAAGCACATTTGCACACATGCTGCCACATACATTTCCAAACATTTTCCACTTAAGCGCTTGGTACAAGCTCCTCTTAAAAAAAAAAAAAGCTCCCCTTTCCCCTCCCCCCGATTTTTTAATGAATCATTTTATTGGGGGCCCATACAACTCTCATCACAATCCCTAACAACATCAATTGTATGCAGGCCACATTTACACATCCATTGCCACCATCACTCTCAAAACACCCTCCCTCCCTCCCCCAGTATTAGCTTCCAAATTATGATACACCGTTTGTATCCATTTTCAGTGACTGACTAGGAATGTGCCAAGAAAGACCACCCTGCAGAAGCCTCGGGCACTCTCTCAGCTCTGACACACACCTCGCCTGGGGGGAGTTGGCCTGGCAGCTGACTGCTCCTCCTCCTCAAAGCAGAGAGCTGCATCCTCCTGGAGTCCCCGCCCACAACGAATCCGGATTGGCCAATGGAATGGGACGGCCGCCACCCATCGACGGGCAGCTTGACCTGGCCCCTTGCAGTGAGACACTCTGGAAATGCTCTTTGGCACCCAGCCACGCTGTTGTAAGGAAGCCCAGGCTAAGCTACTAGAGAGAGCAGCTGTGATAGGAGCCCCAACAGTGGCCTTAGCCAATAACAGGAGGACACACAGAGGTCAAGCACTGAGACCTTTACAGCACTTTCCTATGTCCTGCCCCTGGGGACAAGGTTTCTCACACTCTTTTTACATTTTTTTATAAATCACTTTATTGAGGGCTCATAAACTCTTTTTTTTTGGGGGGGGGGGCATCACTGCCCTCTTGGCCATGAGAGCTACACAGCCTTGCTCCCGGAGAGCTGCTGCTGGATTTGAACTGCCAAGCCAATGGGCCGCAGTCTTGCACACAACCACTACGCCACCAGGGCTCAGCCCATACAACTCCTAACACAATCCATATATCTGTCCATTGTGTCAAGCACATTTGTACATTTGCTGCCATCATCATTCTCTAAACATTTTCTACTTGAACCCTTGGTATCAGCTCACTTTTCCCCTCCCTCACAAACCCTTGATAACTTATAAATGATTATTTTTCCATGCCTTACACTGTCCCATGTCTTCCATCTTACACAGCATCCATGGGGCTGTGCGGGAGGTAGATCAGATGACTTCTGCTCACTTCAAGGGGTCCTGGTGCAGTGAGGGAATACACATTGGGTTGCTCATCGCAAGGTCAATAGTTCAAACCTTCCAGGAGCGCTTTCTGCTCCTGTCAAGTCGTTCAGCCTCAGAAGTCCATAGGGTCGCTTAGTTCTACTCTGACCTAAAGGATTGCTATGGTGGTTTGAGTTCACTGCAGACCCCAAATCACGGAGGGAACCTCACGATGTGACCTGCTGTCCCATGAGAGTCGGTTTCTCAACCATGAGGCCCATCCAGAGAGCACGTAGGAGAACACACTGCACCAGCGGGCCTCTGCCTATGGACAAGAGGGGCTTGGGGGGGGGTGGGGGGCCGAGGAGTGGGAAGAGAGTGGTGGGAAAGAGCCAGAATCCCAGCAGCCTGAGGGGTCAACGATCCGGATGCCCCCAAGACAAGTCCTTTCCGGTCCTTTTGCAGGACGTGTCTGCGTTCCTGGATTGGCTAGGCAGGAGGACGTGGACCCACAGGCCTGGTGCACAGCAAATCCACCTGGTCAACGCGCAGGCCCATGAGACATGACTGATACGTGATTGGCTTCCCAGACCTCGGTTAAAGTCAGTGGTGCGTGCAGGGGAGAGCTTTGGGCGTCCCCTCTGCAGCCTCTAGATCTGAGGGTGTTTGTGGGGTGGTTACATGCGTGCATTCATAGGTGAAATCTTCTTGGTGGGGGGGCCTGCTAAAATGAGCCCTGGCAGGTCCACGTGCGTGCCGGGAGCGCAGAGACTGACACAGTCAGTTGCCGAGTGAAAAGTCCGGCTGGAACCTTCCAGCCAGCCGCTGCATGAGAGTGGAGCCGTGTGTTTGCACAGGGAGCCCGCGTTTCCAGTTGTTCGGAGGGCTGCCTCCTTTTCGGGAAGAAGAAAAGAAAAATTACTCAAGGTCTCCCTGCAATGGGAAAACGTTTGCCCCATCATCTAGGATACAGTGTGGGCGTCCGCATATGCAGCCCCTCCTCCCCACCTCCACCCAATCAGCGCAGAGGTCTGCAGCTCCGGAGGCGCTGATTGGGTGGAGGTAGCCCCGCCCACTTGACGGCTGTGGTTGAGGGCGCCAAGAGGCCAACAGCTAACGGGTGGGCTGCTGGCTAGGGGACTGACAGGACCCCCACGGCGGCTCGTGATGGGGGTGGGGGAGCTGCCCGTCCCATCTCAGAGGGACTGCAGCCTGGACTCCCATGGGCGGTTCTAGACTTAGCACAGCTACCTCGGAAGTCTCACAGGGCAGATGCACAACGAACCCGAAGCCTTTGTGGCAGGAGCTCTGACCCTTGGGGCAGCACCCTGTATAATCCCTTCCCCGGGCGTGTGTGCAAGTGCTCTGTGGACGGGCTGCCTAGCCTGGGACGGCGTTGCACTGTGTAGTCTAAGCTAACGGTTCTCGCCCTGGGGTGGTGACCCCTTTGACAGGGGTCGCCCGGTTCATCGCAGTAGCAAAATGGCAGTGATGAAATAGCAACAAAAACAAAGTTATGGTTGGGGGGGCGGGGTCACCACACATGAGGACCTGCGTGAGGAAGGTTGAGAACCCCTGTCTAAGCAGACGGGGCTCCGGGCTGGCGGACCAGACTGCTGGCTGCTGCAGGAATTCCCATAAGAAACAGAGAGAATATTCTTCTATGCTGCATAACAAATCATCACAAATTCGACTACTGAGACCACACAGGTGTTGAGGGGCAGGAGCCTGGCCATGGCTCCGCTGGCCCTTCTGCCCTGGGTCTCCCCAGTCTGCACGCTGGGTCTCCTCGAGGCTCTACTTACAAGGAACCCGCTTTCAACCGCTTGGCTGGGTGGCAGAATTGGTTTCCATGGGACCGTGAGACTGGGGGCGGGGCTTACCTGCCGTCTCAGGTGGTAGAGACACTCCCTCCCGTGCAGGATCGCAGCTAAGTTCTCTGCAGGCAGCAGCTCTCACTGTCACCTGCGTCACTCACTCGCTCACTACCCTGCAGTCAATTCTGACGCCCAGACACCCTGCAGCTGACGTGGCCACCGGGACCGAACTCGCTGTCATCCAGCTGCTTGCCGACTCGTGGTGACCCTGAGGAATGGGGCAGAACTGCCCCCTCCCCCACCCTCTGGGCGTCTGAGTAGACGTTCTCCTGTGGCCTCCAACTGTGGCCTTGTGGCTAGCAGCCCAGCACGTCACCGCGATGTCATCGGGCTCCTGAGAACCCCGCTCAGTCCCATCCTGTCCCTTCTGACTCAGAGGCTGTGTGAGTCCCATCGTGTATAGAAAAGAACTTTTATAAAGAGTAATTGTACATTAAGAAAACAGTCCAAATCAAGTCCATAAGTCTGCTATTAGCGCCTGTGTCCGATGCCAAGCTATAAATTCCTCTTCAGCCATGCAATGACACCAAATGCAGGAAGATCACAGGTCAGTGGATAGAAAGGCTTGTGGATCCAGTGGCGTTGTAAGCATCTCGCGCTGGCAGGGCTCTCCACGTGGCTTTTCTGGCTCCAGGGCTCTAGCTTACGTGGCTCCATGAGCCTTATCAGCAGGAAGACCAAGCAGAGTGTCTGTGTGTATCTGGCCAATCTCAGTGGCATCTCCAAATGAGGTCATCAAGCTGCGACCTGATGAACAGGCCAGACTCCACCCCTTCCTCAAGTTGACAGGAGATGACATCACTGCCACAGGGACCTCATAGGACAGAGCAGACCTAGTCCTTCAGGTGTCCACGGCAGTGGGTCTTGACAGGCGCAGAACACCTCATCGTTTCCCCTCAGAGCCATGTGTGCTTTTGAACTGCTGGCCACAATGTCACCAGGCCTCCTCAGGAGACCCTGGGGGGCAGGAGCGCCGGCTGCCTCTGAACCCCCCAGGTTGGGCCTGGCCCTGGGGGTTGAAATGAGTCGACCAAACAGCACGTCCCTTTCTGGATGGAGTTGAAGGTCATTAACCCTCTCGTGCCTGGGTGAGGAGTGGGAACTCACAGGAATACATGATGGTCTCCGGTCAAAGGTTCCCACTTCCCCTCCCATGGGGGCACCGTCAGGGCACATGGAGTCCAAGTGGCATTTCGTTGAAGCTCACCTTAGAGGCTTGATCAGCATTGCTGTCCCTCCTTTCCCACCGTCTGACAACGCCCTCCTCATCCCAGAGAGGAGAAGGGGGCAGGGACACCATGGAGCCTGCCTTCCCATGACAAAACCCTCACTCCTATTGGCTGGTGAGACTGACGTCCTGGGCATGTCCCCTGCCTCCCACTGCCACTCCCTACCCACACCCAGGGTAGGGTGATGACCAGAACCAGCCACCTCCCCTTTCCCCTGCCTCCCAGGCCAAGGAGGAATTTTCCCAAGGACAGGAGCTTCCTGCTCCCTAAACACCAGACAAAACCCCCTTCTCACCTGCCTCCACCCAGAAAAATGTGCTGGGCCTGAGACACCCTAGTCCCCTCCCTTCCTTCCCCACCCAACTCTTTGTGAACTGGAGACAGGAAGCCAGAAGGGCAGGGAACTTGAATGGTCTCCAATTCCTTCTGAGACACTCTAAGCAGCAGTTCTCAACCTTCCTCTTGCTGCGACTCTTGAGGGGAGGCCCCATAGGTGGGCATATCTGCATGTGAGCAGACCCACCTGGAGGTGGATAGAGGAACGGTGTCTGGATTCCTAAGACCATTGGAAATAGGTGTTTTCCGATAGTCTTAGGCACCCCCTGTGAAAGGGTCGTTCAACTCCCAAAGGGGTTGAGACCCACAGGTTGAGAGCTGTTGTTCCCAGCAATGAGGAGTGAGAACAGGGAGGAGAGATTGGTTGGGAGGGCCGGTTGTAGAAGCGGTTGCTCTTGCACTGCTTCCTAGACCTGAGTTCCTGAGGGGCCTCCTGCGGGCTGCGTTTTCCTGGCCTTGCTCCTGCCATGGTTTGTTCTGAGGAGTCCCCTGGGCTGAAGTGACCCATGCATCCCCATCGCGGGAGCACCCCAGCCCCCTCCTCCTGCAGCTGCAAACCAGAGTGCCTCCTCCCTCCACACCCACACGTGCCAGTGCTGACAAGAGGTGAGAGCTGGACCCAGCCCAGCCCAAAATATAACCTGCTCTAGAAGCGGATGGACCCTGGTGGGGGAGTGGTTGTCCACCGGGCTGCTGGCAGCAAGTTCAGCAGTTCAAAACCACCAGCTCCTCCATGGGGTTCTACTCCTACAAATAATTACGTGGGAAGGTATGATATGAAAATTAAATGCCAATAAAACTATTAGAGGGGAAAAAAGAACATATTTCACACCTTCAATACTGAAGGCTGAAGATCTGATGACCTATGGAAGGACATAAAAAACATGGTACACGAAGAAAGCAAAAGGCCATTCGAAAGACGGGACAGAAAGACTCGTGTAAGATGTCGAAAGAGTCTGAAACTTGCTCCTGCGTGTAAAGTAGCTAACCCAGATCGAGGAAGTGGTGAAGGAAAAGAGCCAACCAGAAGATTTCAAGGGTGACTCAAGGAGACAAAAGAAAGTATTTAACCAAATGTCCAAAGACTTGGGGCTGGAAAACCCGAAGGAATGAACATGCCCAGCATTTCTCCAGCTGAAAGAAATGAAGAAAAATATTCAAGCCCTCATTTACAAATTGAGAAATCCTATGGGCAAAATATTGACGGCCACGGAAACTATCAAATGAAGACGGAAGGAATACACAGAGTCACTGTACCAAAAAGAACTGGACGCCATTCAAGAGGTAGCACAAGGTCAAGAACCAAAAGTATTGTTGAAGAAGAAGTCCAAACATCACTGATGGTATTAGGGGGAAACAAGGTCTCAGGAACTGATGAACTGCCAATTGGAAGGTCTCAGCAGGCGGGTGCAGGGGGGGAGCACATACTCATCTATGCCAGACGTTTGGAAGATGGCTAGCTATCTTTCCACATTTTCAAAATATGGAACTCATCAAGCAATATAGTTAGTTTCACAGAGAAGTAATATTTTGTGAGAGATAACTCAAAAAAGATTGCAGCAGTACATCGACAGAGCTGCCAGAAACTTAAGCCACATTTTAAAACAAGCAGCCATCTGAGCAAGGCATCAGTCAAGTCTATGCAGCAGCACACCAGACTGTGTAATCCAAGGAATGGAAAGAATAAAATCCAAGACCAGAGGAGGGAATTGTATTAGAGCTTAAGCTGCGAGACCATGGACCACAGCGAAGGCCTCAAATCCATTTGTAGGGTCCCCACATGGATTAAGCTTCGAGGATTCCCCTCTGACCCTTGACCAGGGCAGTGACCAGCCGTGCTGATGGACAGAGTGCTCGGGAAAGTGAAGAAGGGCATGGGTGGCCGGGTTAGAAGTGAACGCCCTATCCTTTGTCCTCCCTAGAGGGCTACGTGGAATGTGTTCTAGACTTTTATTATTTCTGCTCTCTTTTCCATGGAGGTTTTTCTCTGTTCTATTTTGTTTTTCTTGTTGATCATTTGAGGTTATTTTATCTCCATGTTTGTCTTTATATGAAATCCAAGAGAGGTAAATATTATAGAGACAGCAACTGGATTAATAGTTTCTTAGGGAGATGGCAGGAGAGGCTGGGAAAGAATAGGGAGCTAATAACAATGAACACAAGAAAGAAGCAAATCAGATTTACACACACACACCCCTCAGCACAGAAATGGGAATAGTGATACCAAGAGGGTAGAGGGAAAGTGGTGGGAGAAGGCGGAGGATCAATATAAACACCCACTCCCAAAGGGAAAGAACAACAGAAACGTGGGTGAAGAGAGACAATGGTTGGTGTAAGATATGAAAATAATGTTTTATAATTTATCGAGGGTTCATGAGCGTGGAAAGATGGGAGAAGGAGGGGGAGAGGAGGAGCTAATACCAAGGGTTCAAACAGAAAGAAGATGTTTTTGTTTGTTTGTTTTGGGGGGAGGCATCACTGCTCTCCAGTGGTGGGAGTAGGAGGCCCAGCCCCACTGCTGGAATTGAACCCCCGTCCCAGTGGGCCACAGTCCTGCGCACAACCACTACGCCACCGGGGCTCAGCCCCAAGAAGATGTTTAGAATAAGGTGATGGCAGCATATGTAGAAATGTGCTTGATACGATTGATGTCTGCATGGTTATAAGAGCTGTAAGAGCCCCCAGCAAAATGATTTAAAAAGGACATGTTCTAAAATGACTGTACAAGCCTTTTCAAAATGTTTAAACCATTGCGCCGTATAATATGTGAGTTACATGTCAATACAACGGCTAAAAAAAGAAATGTAAGCCAGATTCAGAAGCGGCTGTGCACTGAGGGCTGTCGCTGCTGCCGTCAGAGAGAGGCAGGAAGATCGCTGGGTGTGTTTTACTCACTGTGCCAAGGCACTCCCCGGGGTGGATCATCACAGATGCTGGAAAGAACGGGAATTCCGGACACGTCACTGTGCGCCTGCGGAATGTGCATGCAGGTCGCGATGTGTGTAGCACAGAGGGACATCTCATGACTCCACGTGGGGAAAGGTGTGTGCCATGGGGCTGCCCTTTCACTACACTCTTCAGTCTGTACGCAGAGCACACCATCGGAGAGTTTGGAAGGTGTGAAGAAGAACGCAGCATTAGGAAGGCAGATGGCTCTGTCTTGCTGGGTAAAAGTGAAGAGGACTAAACGCACTTGCTGATGAAGATCCAAGGCTATAGCCATCAGTATGGGTTAGAACTCAGTGTAAAAAAGAATTCTTACAACTGGACCGATAGACCATGTCATGACAAATAGAAGTAAGATTGAAGTTATCAAGGATTTTATTTTCCGTGGATCCACAATCAATGTTCGTCGAAGCAGCAATCAAGAAAACAGAGGATGTATTGCACTGGGCAAATTTGCTGCACAAGACCTCTTTAAAGTGCTAAAGAGGGCTGAGCCCCGGTGGTGTAGTGGTTGTGCGTGGGACTGCGGCCCACTGGGATGAATGTTCAATTCCAGCTCCACAGGAGCAAAGGTGGGGCCTCCTACTCCCACCACAGAGGGCAGTGATGCCCCCCCCCCAAAAAAAACAAAAAACAAAATAAAGTGCTAAAGAACCCAGCTACCACTCTGAAGACTAAGGTGTGTCTGACCCAAGCTGTGGTCTACGTGATAGCTGGACAAGGAAGAAAAGAGGCAGGAGGAGAGCCGATGTATTTGAGTGGATGTGCCAGTATTGACAGTCCTACAGACTTCCTGAAGGACAGACACCTCTCTCTTTGAAGAAAGACAGCCAGAACATGCCTTAGAACCGAGGAAGGCTAGACTTTGTCTCACATCCTTTGGATTTGTTGTCAGGAAAGACCAGTCCCTGGAGAAGGACAACAAGCTTGGTAAAGGAGTGAGCTTGAAATGGGTGCTGTCTCAGTCTGGGTAGACTAGAGAAACAAATGCATAGACGCTTTTAAATATATAAGAAAGAACTTACCAAGGGCTCAAGTAGAAAGCAAATGTTTTGAGAATGATGAGGGCAACAAATGTATAAATGTGCTTGACACAATGGATGGATGTATGGATTGTGATAAGAGTTGTACGAGTCCCCAATAAAATGATTTTTAAAAAAGAAGAAGCTGTATATACAAGAACAATTGGATTTTGAGAGAATGTCCCAGCCCAGTCCAGATCAAGTCCATAAGTCTGGTATTAACCCATATGTCTGACACCAAGGTATAAATTCCTCTTCAGAAACACATACAGTGATGCCAACTGCAGGATGATCACAGGCCAGTGGGTGGAAAGTCTGGTGGATCCAGTGGTGGTGGAAGTATCTCAGGACAGATAGGGGTCTCCATGTGGCTTCTCCAGCTCCAATGGTCTGGCCGCTATCAGCCTGACTCCATGTGGCTTGTCAACAAGAGTGTCTAGCAGGAACTGAGCCTGTGTTCTGCCTCAAGCAAGCTATTTATCTCCTTAGCACCTCCAAATGATGTCATCAAGCTGCGACCTGACTGACAGGCTAACCTCCATCTCTTTACTCTTAATCCTCCCAGAGTAACAACAGATTAACTACCACCAATGCATAAGCAAATGTGGTGAAGAAAGCTGATGGTGCCCAGCTATCAAAAGATATAGTATCTGGGGTTTTAAAGGTTTGAAGATAAACAAGCAGTCATCTAGCTGAGAAGCAACATGCCTGCCTGGAAGAAGCACACCAGCCTGGGCGATCAAAGGTGTCAATAGGAACAGGTATCAGGCATTAAAGACCCAGAAAAAAAATCATATCGATGGGAAGGAGAGAGGAGGGTGTAGTGGAGACCCAAAGCCCATCTGTAGACAAGTGGACATCGCCTTACAGAAAGGTCACAAGGAAGAGAAGAGCCAGTCAGGGTGTAATATAGTACCAATGAAACACACAACTTCTGTCTAGTTCTTTAATGCTTGTCTCCCCCCATTATCATGACCCTAATTCTACCTTACAAATCCTGCTAGACCAGAGGATGTACACTGGTAAAGATAAGAATTGGAAACACAGGGAATCCAGGACAGGTGACCCCCTCAAGACCAATAATGAGAGTAGCAATGCCAGGAGGGTGGCGGGAAGGTGGGGTAAAAAGGGGAACTAATCACAAGGATCTACATACAAACCCTTCTCAGGAGGATGGACAGCAGAAGAGTGGGCAAATGGAGACATAAAAATATAACAATAACTTATAAATGATGAAGGGATCATGAAGGAGGGAGGGCTGAGTTGCGGGGAGGCAGTGAGTTGATATCAAGGACTCAAGTAAAATGAAAATGTTTTGAAATGATGAGGCAACATCTGTACAAAGGTGCCTGACACAGTGGGTGGATGGATGGATTGTGATAAGAGCTGTAAGAACCCCCAATAAATTATTGCTTTTTAAAAGTAGAGGGTTTGTGAAAAAGAAGCCCCCCACCCCCCAACACCCACCCTCCAATTAAATGGATCAACACAGCGGCTGCCCCCATGGGTGGGAACATGGCAATGGCGGTGACTGGAGGTGCAGGTGGAACCCCAGTCTGTCCGCCCCACACAGGATCTCTAGCAGAACCCCCCACCCCCCGCAGCAACTCACCGCAGTGCCAGCCATCCAGGCACCGCGCCTCCAGTGAATAATAGGACGGCAGCATGGCGATGTCTGGTGAGGGCGGAAAGCGTCCTGTGAAGGCTCCAGGTTTCACACGCAACCTGGTCCTCCACCCCAGCGCGTCTCCCCCTTCCTTCGGCGCCACCCTTTCGCACAGCTCCTCGTGGGGTGGTGTCGCCCCAGCCCTAACATTATGTCCGTTGCTACTTCATCACTGTCATTCTGCTACTGCTATGAACCGGGCGACCCCCGTGAAAGGGGTGTTCAATCCCCAAAGGGGTTGCGACGCACAGGTTGAGGACCACGGCACTACGCAGCTGTTTCAGCCCTGCGTCTCCGCCAGCTGGGATCTGGGGCTCGTCTTACCCTCGCTGCTCCCCATGTGCACAGTCCGCTCTTAGACTGGAGGAGCCACGAGCCAGGGCCTGGGGACCCTCACCCAGTTTCCACTCCGCAGGAAGCAGAGATAGCGGGTGGCCGGTCCTCCTCTGCAGTCTGAGCGGGCACACGGGCCCGCCCAGCGACCCCAGCAGGCCAGCGTGGAAAGCAGAAGCAGCCTGACGCCATCTGGCCTCCCTCCCTCTCTCTTCCTCTCTCCCTCGCGGTTTTCTTTCTCTTTCTCTACACTCTGGCCTCAACCCTGCAGCCGTCCTGATTGCCGGGCCCCTGAGGCCGGGGGAGAGGAGCTCCTGGAGAAGGACATCCTGCACGGTCAGGTAGAGGAGCAGACCCTCGCGAGATGGACGGGCACCGTGGCTGCAATCAGGGGCCAGGGCGGCGCAGGAGCAGACGGTCTCGTTCTGTGGTGCACAGGGTCGCTGTGGGTCAGAACCGACTTGCTGGCACCGGACGACAGCCCCATCTCCCTGACTGCCTGTGGGATGCAGGGTCGATGCCGCTGTCCATCCAGGGCCAACACAGCCTCCTGTCTGAGCAAACGGAGCCCCAGGGAGAATACCTGGCCGGAGGCAACGACGATGGCACTTCAAGTCCGGTCGGTGCCAGAGCTCCTCCCGCAGCCTGTAGGCCCGTGGAGGGCATCGTCCATGGGGCATTTCAGGGAGAACACTGGCAGAAACCAGGGCCTGGGACGGCACCTGAGAAGACCCAGGGCTCCTCTTTCCACCTAGGGAAGGAGTGGTCTTGAGGAGACCGGGAGGAAGAAAGACCTTGGTAGATTGGGGATGCTTCACACGGCCAGGAGGAGTCCTGTGGGATTCCAGGGATGGGGAGAAGGTCTAGGTCAGGAAAGCAACCTGAGACATCAACCGAGGAAATCCAAAATCCCCGCCTGGGGGCGGAGTCAGGCTTCCACATGGCACCTGCCCAGGGGCAGGTTCTGCCCGACTCTGCAGCCAGAGAGGGCTTCTTTCTGTAGCCCCTGGCCTCCCACTGAGCCCCCAGGACCCTCCCACCCCCCAGAGAGCGAGCCTGGCCAGGAAGTAAGCGCAATAACTGCTGTGCCCAAGCAGGAAGTGGGGTGTGAGGGAGCCCCTCCAACCGGAAGCTGCTGGGGTGAGTTAGCATTTCCTGCTGGAGTCTCACTTCCAGCGGCTAAGGCCTGTGTGAGCCGACGTCACTCCCCAATGCCCAGAGGCTTCTGCTGCTTGTGCTTCGCCAGATTACAAGCAAGAAAATGCTACAGCAGCGGTTCTCAACCTGTGGGTCTCTGTGTGGGTCGCACGAATCACACAGGAGCAAAATGACCGTGATGAAGTAGCCATGAACCTAATGTTATGGTTGGGGGTCACCACCCCATGAGGAGCTGCATGAAAGGGTGGCGGCTTAAGGCTGTGCTAAAGGACATAAGAAAAAGAAGTGGGTGGGGCGACCCCCTCCCCTCGGGCCCTGCTGTCTTTGTAGATCTCCCATCAGGGGCCGTGCTTCAGGGTACGCTGGCAGGTTCCACGTCATGCCAGACAGATTGTGAAGCTGCAATGGCGATGCTGAAGGAGGCCCGCCCGGGTCCCCATTGGAGGATTCCTGGTGCAGGCAGCACTGGTGGAAGACGAGCAGTTCACTGCTGCAGGGACTTCCTGACCTGCTCATCTTTCTGCTCCAGGCAGAAAACATCACAGGACACCTAGTCACCAGGTCTTGTTGTCATGGTTGCTGTCATTGTGGTGTGAGCCCAATTTCAACTCGTAGCCAGGAGACAGGACACAGCTGCACCCTCAAGCTCCGAGGCTGCGATCTTTAGGGACATAGATGGCCGGGTCTTTTCCCCATGGAGCCAGCAGGTGGTTTTGAACTGCCAACCTTATAGTTGGCAGCTATATTTGCATAGTTCCCTTCCATCCTTGCTTTCCAGGACTCATCTTCCCTTGCCTACACAGCAAGCCCACTCTTCAGAAGAGGACAGCATGTGATTTGGTATGTCCTCCATGTCCTGTGATGAGACCAGGTGTGGCTGTTACATCATCTGGTGGCAACTTGAGGCTATGAAGAGTGAAGGGGTGGAGATTAGCCTGTCAATCAGGTCACTGCTTGATGACCTCATTTGGAGGTGCTAGGGAATAAACGGCTCCCTGGAGGCGGAACACAGGCTCACTCCCTGTCAGACATTCGTGCAGATAAAACACATGGGGCTACATTACAGCCCTGGAGCTGAAGGAGCCCCGTGAAGATCTCTGCCAGTGCTGAGATGTTTCCACTGCCACTGGATCCACACGACTTTCCACTCACTCGCCTACGATCTTCCTGCATTTGGTGTCATTGCATGATTTGCATGAGTCTTTAGAGGAATTTTTAGGTTTGTGTTGGACATGTGGGCTAATATCAAACTTGATCAAGATTAGGCTGTCTTAATATACAATTATTCTTTATATAAAGCTCTTTCTTATACACATGAATGTCCATGATTTTGTTTCTCTAGTTCACCAGAACTAACACACTGGGGTTATGGATTTTTGGAAAGAGTACTATGGAGGTGAAGTGCCTCTGTTATTGGACCAATGGGGGGCCACATGATATCAGCACAGTTTGTCACCAGGGTGTGGGGATGGGGTGGGATTAACCCTTATCACTAGGGCTGTGGCAGTCATGTGCTTATGTTAATTTTATGATTGAAATGTAGGGGTGGAGTCTAGCCTGTTAATCTGGAGATAGCCATTGAGTAACCAATGAGGCCTCCGTGTGGGCATGGCTTTCTCCTGAGACTTCTGGGAAATCACAAGATATTTTCCTCGTGAAAATGAGAAGCTATCTTCCCCAGTTGTTGGGAGTTAGTCTCAAAGACGATGTATCACGGACAAGACAAGCAGCGTCTGAGGAGTCAGAGAAGCCACACGGCTTTGCCCTGATGGAGCCAGACCTCTGAAGCTGGGGCGGACACGTGAGACCTCTGCCAGCGATGAGTTGCTTCTGCTATTGATGGATCCTGAGCCCTGGAAGCGAGGAGCCATGTGGAGACCCCCTTTCAGCGCCGGGATTCTGCACCCACTGACCTGTGACTTTGTAAGTCAGAAGGAGACTTTATGGACTGATTTCGGGCATGTGGGTTAATATGGGACTTATGACTTTGGACTGGGCTGAGATGCTTTCTCGGTGTCCCATTCCTTTTGTATCTAAACCCTTTCCTTATATCCATATGTGTGTCTTTGAAATTTGTTCCTCTAGTGTACCCCGACTAACACAAGGGCCTAAGGCAAGGTCTGCAGGGCTTCCCCTCTGTGAAGTCAGTGTTGGTACCCTCTGTACTTTT
The DNA here is from genome assembly GCA_004026705.1 of Nesogale talazaci. Taxonomy (NCBI): domain Eukaryota; kingdom Metazoa; phylum Chordata; class Mammalia; order Afrosoricida; family Tenrecidae; genus Nesogale; species Nesogale talazaci. The sequence goes on along the minus strand of PVJH01006006.1, from coordinate 29,028 downwards.
CTGCTCAGAAGCGAGTCACCAAGTCCGGCCCACCTTGTAGGGGGAAGGACTCTGACTCTGGCCCAGTGACTTAAGTGGTGGTTTTCTGAGCGCCAGGTCAGCAGTTCAAACCCACCAGCTGTTCAGCAGGAAAAAAATGAGGCTTTCTGTCCCTATGAGGACGTCGAGCCTTGGAAACGCACGGGGCCAGCTCTGCCCTGTTCAGTAGCTGGACTCCCCTCAGTGGCAGTGAGGTTTGAGGGTGGGGGGGGTTCCCCTCAGAGGAGGGTTCTCTCTATAACATTTGTCTCTGTAGGGAAGAAAGCCCTCTTCTGCCCTGCCCCCCCCACCACCACCCTGCCTCTTCCGGACCCTCGCTGCATCCTTCTTCAACTCCCCTTCCTCTCAGCTTGCTGCCGGGCTGCGTCAGCCCCTCGCTGGGAGGGGCGTCCATGACCGCTGTGCCCTTCTCTTCCCCACGCTGGGCCCACTCTGGGTGCTGGTGGGTGCCTGCAAGTGCCTGTGGACCTGTGGCATCCCCACGCGGCACCGGAGAACTAAGCCGCCACCACGCGGTTGCCTAGGCTGCCGTCTTACAGAAGCGACCGCCGGTCCTTCTCCCACAGAGCGCCTGTGTGGGTGTGGACAGCCGGCCTCTTGACTCGCAGCTGAGAGCCGAACTCGTGTCACTGCCGCTCCCCGTCCCAGGGTGGTCCCCGAGTCCTCGTAGGAGAAGCGGTTCTGTGGCAGACTCCTGGGTGTTCCTGGAAGGAGGCTGAAGACCGGACTTGTGGATGGGAACTGGCCTGGGCTGGGATGTTTTCTCAACAGTCCATTGCTCTTGTATTTACAGCTCTTTCTTCTACAAACAAGTGTCCACAAATGCATTTCTCGAGTCCGCCCAGGCTCGCAGGGAGGCATCTCTGCCGCCTTCATTTTGTGAGTGAGAGAACGGGGCCTCTGGATACGTTACTCCCCCTGCCCAGAGTCGTCGCATGGGTGGTGAGCCAGCCCCACCCCCCTCCTCCGTACCTGGTCCCAGGGTTCTCTGGGTGAAAGGGAGGCCTGCATACAGGTGGGGATGGAGAGGCAAAGCAGCACGCCCTCAAGGTCACGAGCGGCCTGTGGGAGAGAACCCTGCCATCAGACGCCGCCTGCAGTGGACCAGGACCCCCGCCTCCTCCCACCCTTCCTGCGTGGCAGTCGCAGCTGACAGCACTGGCGACAGAGTAGGAGCCCAGGGAAGCAGGGACAGTGCAAGGCAGAGAAGACTGCCCCTCAGCTCTGAACCCCGAGCTGCGAGGTGAGGGCGGTGTCTATGAGCTCTCCCAGAGAAAGGACCTCCCCTCCGTGGGACACCATGGCATCCAGGATGGGTCTGCCAGGGGCATGGAGACAGGGCGTCCATGAGGGAGGCCCAGCTGGACTGTGGGCTGTGTGTCCACCAGCCTGACTATTGGGTTTGTTGACTTCCTGGGAAGGGCAATCAGAGTCAGCTCCACACCGACTCCTCCAGACTCCTGAACTGGGGCTCCAGTTTGGGGCAGAGGGGGACGAGGGAAAGCTGAGACCACAGGCCACGTGGTGACTGAACCAGAGTCCCTATCTGCTCCCCAGGGCCACCTCAGCAGGGCAGGGGGCTGCAGCTTTGCAGGGAGGGCGGGAGAAGGGTGGTACTGACACGAGGTCAGGTGCTTCCTTGGGGCAGAGGGAGAGGGGGACACATACAGTCATTGCCACCTCACTGAAAAGCCAATGAGGAAGAGGGGGAGGAGGAGGAGTCCTACCTGGCAGAGGGAAGCTAGATGGATCCTGTTGGTTCCATGTGCTCTGAGATGGGGGCTGACCGCCACGGACTTTGCTGCTTCCTGCCAGGGGCTGAAATCCATTGGGGCCTGAGCCAGGAGGCTGGCCATGTGGGGGTCTTCTCCCCGATGTCATGCCGCACATGCTGAGTAGAGTCATGGGGAAGGACAGAAGCTCCCTAAAGAGCAGGAGCGAGCTCCAGCCACTCTCAGTGCCCGCTGCAGAAGCCTTTACTGTCACCCCTTGTGAGACGTTTCTCCACTGGTCACTCAGCCAACTCCTTGTGCGCCCGGCTGACCCTGCTGCCCAGACTGGGCTTCAGCCAGCACCACACTGGGTCACCGGGGAAGCCAGTCTGGCAGCACACCCGGCTACCAGCAGTTGGCCAGACAGACAGCTGGGCGGCCACGGGCACGCTTGGAAGGCTGCCCTCCGAGGCCAGGGGGCAGCACTGCTGTTGTCCAGCGCCATGCTGGCCTACAGGAGGACTTTGGGGGCTGTTCATGGGAGGGTGTCCCTGCAGTGCAGTGGGAGGGGCACTGGGCTAGCCGTCTGGAAGCATGGGTGCTGGACATTCCTGTGGACAAACTCCCTGAGTGTGATTTGAACAAGGTGCTCCATTCTCTGGGTCCCAGTTTCTGTCTTCAAATGAGGGGCTGAAAGGGTTTGGGGAGGGGATCGTTCTCGATATGCCCTTCATACAGCGAGGTCTCCACTCCATCGGGTCCTCCTCAGACACGTGCGGGAACACTGGGGCTCTCTGAAGGGGCCCAGGCATCAGAGTTCTAACACATCTTCCAGGGGATTTGTGAACACACCCGTGTGGAAGTCGCCGGGCTGGACAGCCTCCCAGGTGTATTCCCAGGCATACCCCGGCTCATTGCACGTGAGGGGCGGGGGCAGAGACTGCAAAGACGAGGAGGTATGGCAGGGGCAGCCTCCCCGGTCGCCGACATGCCTCGGGTGACTGACTCTGGTTTATTTCTCCCGATGACCCCGCTCAAATGACACACTTTCTGGGAAACCTTCCCACGCCTCCCCTCCCTTCACTCCCACAACCAGAGGAACGGGCCTCCTGGCCTTCCACAGCACTGGCATTCAGCATGGCCTCTGCTGTAGGGCCCTCAGCTGTTTGTGGCTCAGTCTCCCTGCATTGACATTGGGGTCTTACGGACAGCCAGGGGTCTTGTTTCTCTTGGAGTCCCGTCGTGCTGCGCCAGCCCCTGGCACAGACTCCAGCTCCCCAGGACGCTCTCGACAAAGCCTCTGCCAAGATCTCTCCAGGGGCCCACTACCCGCAGGGCCCCATCCTTCAGTCTGCTTGCTTTTTGCAGAAATTGAGGATTGGGAGCCACACAGTCCCTGCAGCCACGGCTGAGCTCCTGGTCCGTCCGCACAGCTCCTTCTCTGACAAGATCGGAAGACACAACAGTAAAGAGGTTGTGCTTGTGCTTGTGCAGGCAGACCAGAGAAACACAGTCGTAGACACTCATCTGTGTCTAGAAAGGAGCTCTCTACAAAGAGTCATTGTATATTAAGAAAACATCCCAGCTCAGTCCAAATCAAGTCCAAAAGTCCACTATTAGCCCATGGGTCTGATACCAATCTAAAAGCCCTCTTCAGGCTCAGGAAACACATGCAGTGACTCCGAATGCAGGAGACTCACAGGCACGTGGGTGGGAAGTCTTGTGGATCCCGTGGCATTATAAGCATCTCAGTACTGGCAGGGGTCTCCAGGTGGCTTCTCCAGTTTAGGGCACTAGGGCAGTTCCATGTGTCTTGTCACCTGCAATATCTCTCAGGGAGTGGTCCAAGAGAGGGCATCTCTTGCCTCCATGGAGAAAAATATAGGCCTCAAGAGAAGGCCATGCCCACACAGAGGCCTCATTGACGATGACCTGATTGATAGGCTAGATTCCACCCCTTCACTCTTAAGCCTCTCTAAGTGACAAATGATTATATAACTACCATATGCCGTTCCTGGCAACCAGTGGGGTAGGGGGTGGGGAACCAACAAGAGCGGGCACTAAGAAGCATAACCTTCCTCGGACCATAGCTCCGCCCTCTCTATCTGCTTCTGGCGTGAGCTGCCAAAGCCTCCCCCGTCCCGAGACCACTGACCAGGACACCACCTGTGCCCTTAGCAATGCCCCCCATGCCAGGAAGAGATGTTTGGGAGAAAGGAAACCCAGGACTTGAGTCAGATCAGAACTGGGCTTCACTGCTCACTCGCTGGTGCTGATAGGCAAGTCACTCGAATTCTCTCTCCCTCTGATTCTTCATCTGTCAAGTGTGGTGGGGCATTGGGATGTAAGCAGGCCACAGGAAGGGATGAGTCAACCAGGGCGCCCATGAAACACACAATATTCCTCTGCTTCCTTAAGGCTTCCCCAAACCCCCACCCCCACACCCCGACCAACTAGCGGTGACCCCAGGGATGTCTTTCATTGCGGGCTAGACCAGAGCATGAGCCCTGGTACAGATAAGAGCTCAGGACACACAGAATCCAGGAACAGGAATGGGAGTAGCAATACCAGGAGGGAAGGGGAAATGATGGACACATGACCACACCCCACACCCCCCAGGAGGACAAACAACAGAAATCATGAGGGAAGGAAGACAGTGGTCAGTGTAAGTTATGAAGATAATGATTGCTTATAACTGATCAAGGGGTCATGAGGAGAAGGCGGGGGAAAGAAGCTGATCGTAAGGGCTCAATAGAAAGTAAATGATCAGAAAAGAACGAGGGGAACATAGGCACGGATATGCCTGATACAATTGATGTATGTCTTGCTATAAGCATTGTAAAATCATCTTTTAATCATAATTTTAAAAAGAAACCCAGGAAGGAAAAAAAGAAAGAGAGAAAGAAAGCAAAGCAGGTCAAAGAGTAACACCTAGCACAATAGCAGGCCTGTGTTTCATACTTAGTAGGTATTTATTGAACAGAACCTCCTTAGCAAGATGCAGATATGCCAGACAAAGCTTTAGGAGCCCCGGGGGCCTAGTGTTTACACGTGGGGATAGGAACACACAGGTCCACAGTTCAGACCAGCAGCCACTGTTCAGGAGAAAGACGAGCTGTGCCCTCCCGTAAAGCGTTTCCGGCTCTGAAATACACAGGGGCGGTCCTGTCCTGTGGGGCCACGACGGCAGGGAGCTTTTCTGTTTGAGTGGCTCTGTGGGAACTCCCTAGACCGCCAGTTCCCTGCCTGTTAATGGGAAACCTGGCCGCACTGCTGTTATTGTCCTGGGCTGCCACGGCGGCCATTCCCACGTGCACAGAGCAGCCAGCCAGCTTCATACGGCCCACTGCCTCACTCACCCCAACCAGCCCTGCCTCAGTCCCATGGCCAGTCCCTGTGTGGGTGGGGCAGCGCGCAGGCAGCAGTGAGCTCACGCTGCCAGGCATCTGGTGGATGGATCACGTAATAGATCTGTGAACCATTGGGTCAGTGAATCCTTAATTTGTCGCTTGGTCAATCATCTAAGTCCTTTAATCAGCCAGGCAGACAGTCGAGTCGCCCGTCCCTTCATGCTGTGCCCTGGTCCTTGCCCTGTCCACAGCCCAGTAAGCTCCAGCACGAAGCAAGAGAAAGGCCGGGGCACAGGCTGGCCATGGCCTTGCTGCATCTCTGCCTGACTCACTCTCCCTGCAAATCAGAATGGACCCCCCCCCCCACTCCAGCAGGACAGGGTAGAACTAGCCTGTGGGTTTCCAAGGCAGTACCTGTTCGTGGGAGCAGAAAGCCTTCTTGTTCTCCCATGGTGCGGCTGGTGGCTTTGAACTGATGACCTTGAGGTTAGCAGCCAATGCATAACCCCCTACCCAGCCCCTACAGGGCAGAGGAACACTGCCCCTGCGATGGAAACGCTTTCCAGGAGCAGACAGCCTCGTCTTTCTCCTGAACAGTGCCTGCTGGTTTTGAACTGTGGACCTGAAGTGTTCATGGCCCCAGGTCTCCTTCATCTCTGCCACTACTCACTCCTCACTCACTCACTGCCACCAAGTCAGGGCCAGCTCACGGCGACTCTTGGGAGCAGAAAGCTCGGTCTTTCTCGCACAGAGCTGCCGGTGATGCACAACATTCTACAATGCACAACAGCTACAACATCAAGGTTCCTGTCGATGCCACGGGACAAGAAAGTTGACTCCAATTCTCAAGATAAATAAATAAGAAGTACAGACAGGCTGACCTAGCAATTCCAATTGCAAGAAGGGGTTCTATAATTAAACTCATATTCTGGACAAAGAATAAATGGCCATGACTATCCCTGGAAAACTGGAAATCGCATGGATGTCCATCAATAGAAGTGGTTTAGTAACGCATGCCATCTCTGTGCAATGGCATAGGAGCCCTGGCGGCATCGTGGTTACAAGCTGGGCTGTGAGCTGCAAGGTCAGCAGTTTGAAACCACCAGCCGCTGTCAGGAGAAAGACGGGGCTTCCTTCTCCCTTAAAGAGTCACAGTCTTGGGAACCTCCAGGGCACTTCGATCCTGTCCTCTCTGGTCACCATCAATGGGGATCGCCTCGATGGGTGTGAGTTTGGCTTCTGAGCTTGGTAGCGTGGAACATTATTTGATGGTGACAAAGAGAAAGGTTGATCTTTGTGTACGGAAAGATCACAATCCCCATGACAGATTTTTGACGTCAAGAAAAGTAAGGCTCAGAAGAATGTGTGTAAAACACCATCGTTTTTGTGAGACAGTGGCGAGACGATCTGTAGAAAGATACAAACTGTCCGCACTCTGCCCTGGAGGGGCCAGCTCCACAGTTACCTGGCCCACGCCCAGTCTGCCCGCCCGACCAGGGCCCGTCTGAGGGCCTGATACCCACAGGGTCACAGTGATGTCTCCAAGTCAGTGGTTTGGAAATCGTGCCAGTTTACAGGTGGTACCAAGAGTCAAGTGCTCGGCTACAAACACAAAGGTTAGTGGTCTGAATCTACCCACAGACATCTAGGAAGAAAGGTCTGGTGATCCTAAAGCCATTAAAAGCCACAGCCACTGGTACTGTTCTCCGCAACTCACTCACGGACGGTTTGCTGGGACTCCAAAGTCACTGGGCCTGCCCTGCCCCTGGCTTGGTGCTTTGTTTACAAACAGACCTGGTTTTGATAAGTAACCGAAGGGGGGCGGGGAGGAGAGGGGCTGCCAGGAGGGAGGATCTAGTACATGGACACAGGTAAGGAAAGGGACTTGAGGCTTGCAGGTATTCCTGCTGCCCAGGCGGCAGACGGAGGGCCTGCATGAGGGAGGCAGGGCTCCAGGCTCGCTCCGAGAGCTGTGCCCACCTCCCATTACAAGGGAAGGAGGCTTGGCCATGTGCATGCACTCGGGTTGAGCAGGAATTTGGATCCGAGTGTGACTCAAATGCCTGCCCTTTCTGTTCCAATGAGCATTGCATCACATGATCACCGAGCGGGGGCTGCTTTACAGGATAAAGGTGGAGAAGGGGTGAATGCTCCATGCAGGGGAGTCACCTGTAACTCAGCCAAACTCACTGCTATCAAGTCCAGTCCGGCTCACGGTGACCCTATAGGACAGGGTAGAGCTGTTTGAGGCCGTCATGGACAACCTCATCATTCTCCCTTGCAGGTGCTGGTGGTCTCAAACCGCTGACCTTCCACATCTCAGCTCAACACATAACCATTATGCCACCAGGGCTCCTCTGTGAAGCAGGGCAGAATGACTTGATAGAGTGTTCAGGGCTGGAAAGGACTTCAGCACGGGGAGGGCCCGTCCTGGGGCAGAACAGGAGGCTCAGAGGCAATGATCAGAACCCATCCCAGAAGCCCGGAATGTTGTGCTCCTAACTTGGCAGGCTCTGTCAATCCGATAGCTTTGGGTTCTGGATGAGAATTTGGAACCGGGTTTGGAAGCATAGTCACCTCCAGAGGTCATTGGGCAATGAAGCAAGGTGATGGGGCTGCTTCTGTGGGACGCAGGTACAAGAATTGGGATGAGTGAGGGTGGTGGCCAGAACTAGGGCAAGGAGTGGGTCGTACAGTTAGGGCTTGGGAGTTTTGAGGGGGCTCCGAAAAACTTATAGAAAAATCCCATTATCTTTCATCTCATTTACACATGAACTTTCAGAGGCCACCCCCCTCTCCCATTTAGGAGGAAAAAGAGCAGGATGTGACTGGCAGATACAGATACAGGAAAGACGCAAACGCTCAGATTTCCGAATCCAGGGCTGGGTGATGGACACAGGGCACTGCAGGGCTCTTCACTGAGACCGAAGCCCAGAGTTGGGGAGATCAGCTCAACCACGGACACGCTGAACTAGAGGAGCCCAATCATGCCCAGCAGGGACCCTGGTGGCATAGTGGTTAGCACAAGGTCAGCAGTTTGAAACCACCAGCTGCTCCTTGGGGACTGTTAGGGCTTCCCACTCCCATCAACAATTACAGCCTCAGACACCTACAGGGGCAGTTCCACCCTGCGAGTCGGCATCCACCCGATGGCAGTGGGTTTGGGATTGGCTTTGGGGGGATGTCCAGGTACTTGTGAGCCTTCATTCAGCCTCCATGAGCCGGGCAGTGGGGGTTCACAGTGCCTGACGCTGTCAGGGCCCCAATCTTAGAAGCTTTCTCTGTCGTGGGGAGCCAGACAATAAGCCTGCACAGGAGCAGACCATTACGGACCATGAGAGCAAGCAAGGCATGCGGCAGAGGAAATGGAGGGGTGCGATTGGAGGAGGGGTGCTTGAGACATGGAGCTCTGGTGGCCCGAAGGTTAAGTGCTCGACTGCTACCTGAAAGAGCGGCAGTTCAAACCCACCAGCGGCTCATACAGGAAAGACCTGGCGGTCTTTGCAAAGGCTACAGCCTGGGAGACCCTCTGGGAGGCCTGCCATGCTCCACTCCTGGGGACACAGCACAGTCCAGTGAGCAGCCTGTCGGGAACCTGACAGGTTAGACCAGAAAGTGCACCTAGAAGAAAGGAATTCCAGAAAACAGGAAGTACCAGGACCTAGAGTTAGTGGCAGGTTTGGCAGAAAGGAGGGGCTAAACACCATCTAAGGAGGTAGGGCTGGGCCGAAAGCTGAAACTTGGTGGTTTACTCCTGCCCGCAGCCGATGTGGATGGAGACCTGGTGGCTCAGTGGCTAAAGTGCTCCACTGCTGACAGATCATTCCAAGCCACCAGTGGCTCCATGTCATTGTGTTCTGCAGAGATGGATAGCCCTGGAACCCCCTGGGGCAGCTGAAGTGAGGTGGGTGGTGACCTAGGAGCACAAGGGAGACTGAAGCAGAGAGGAGGAGCCCCATCCCAACCAGAAGGCCACTGGAGGGAGTGTGGCCATCATCCCTCATGCCAAGAGAGCCTAGTTGCCCCACGGAGGCTTAAAGACCCCCTTGCTGCTAGGCGGCGGACTGGATGGCCAGTGGCAGGCTCAGGAATGAGGATACCTGGGGAGGTTTGCTTCTGGGGAAGAGACACAGGATTTTGCTGGCTTTAATCCCTTCCATGCTCCCAGTGGGTCAGTGTCCCATACTGTAGTGGCCTGTGTGCAGCTGTGATGCTGGAAGACTAGCCACAGGTTTTTCAAATGCCAGGAGAGTCACCCAAAGTGAACAGGTGACGATGAAGAAGGACCGGGCTCCCCACTTCAGAGGAAGGTGTCCTCGGAGAACCTCACACATCCCTTCAAAGCATTGTCAGATACTGAGGGCCTCATGAGTAGAAGCAGGGTGGGCCCTGGTGACTGAGGAGGAGCTGATTTTTCATCAGAGGGGAGTGGGATAAAGTCTGTGGGAGTGGAGTCTTCAGGATCTTCATTTGCTGACGGGGCACCACTCCTGATAAAGAGGAACAGCTGCAAACATCTGCCAAGACAGGAACTTGGGAGGTACATGGGTTGTGCCCTGTTCTGTCGCACACAGGAGTGCCAGGGGTCTGCTAACTCCGAGGTCAGCTGTTGGAACCCATCAGCTGCTCCTTTGCGAAAGAATGAGATTGAGTCTCTGAAACTCCCAGGGGTTGGTGTTATGGCACCACCAACAAGGCTTCCAATATTCTGTGACTGTCAGCAAAGATGTTCTCAGGGCCCACCCCAGTTGGCCTGTCTGCAGCAATTGATAGGAAGAGCCCAGGGCCTGATAAGGAATGTGGGGGTGGGTGGGGGGAGTTGCTTGGCCTGCAGTGGTTGTGTGATTACCCTGGGGCTGCTCTCAGTCAGAGCATGGGACAAGAATGCCCAGTTGTTGACTGCCGGGGGGACTACACCCCAATTCATTGTGACCCAGCATGCACAAAGCAGACCCGGGCTCCACAGGGCCCGGGCCTCTCAGGAGTCTCACACACACCTGCAGCCCTGTGCTAACAGCTCTGTACACAGAACTGTCCATTCACATCAGAGCTCAGTAAACAGGGCTGGGTGGATGAAGGTGGAGAGACCCGACACTGCCCTGGAGACAGGAATAAGCATAGAACTGAGATCGACAAGAATGGACAAACCACACAGGCTTGTTGGGGTGGGGAGGGGGCCGTGGGGCGGCATGTGCATGGAGGAGCATGGTGGGGAAAATACGTAGATTCTAGCAAGCAGGCAGGCGACCACTGGTCTCGGTTTTCCCTGCCCAGAGAAGAAGGGGGCCCTAGTTCGAAACCACCAGTTGCTCTTCTGGGAAAGGGTGAGAGTTAGCCTCTGAAAACTCGCAGGGGTCGTTGCCGGGGTCGGTGTGAGTCACAATTGACCGAGGGCAGTGAAGAGTCCAGTGGACAGAGGCGCCAGGGGAGAGGGCGGGGGCTCAGGCCCCAGGTCTTTTTCGGCACCACTCTTCCTAAAATGGAATGAAACGACACAGGAATGTCACCTAGAGACAGCCCCGTTCGTAGTCCGGGGTGCAGTCTCTGGCGCTGGAGGTGCATGCGTGAAAACTACATGCAAAGACAATCGATTTGAGGCATACAAGCAAACCGCCTCTGCGGGACGAACCCACAGCCCGGTAGTCGGCAGGGCCGGCCGCAAAAGGATCCTTTAACCGCAGCTCTTCTCCCCCTATCCAGCAGGGCACAGCCCGGCGCATCGCCGCGCCGCGCCGCGCCGGGACTTCCCCGGAGCCAGCTGCGCCGCCTTCCCAGCCGCGGCGCTCCCGCCAAGGCCGCCGCCGCTGCCGCCGGGACCTTTCCCCTACTTTCCAGGGCCTCAAGCCCCGCCCCCTCGCCGGCTGGAACACGTGCCGCAGCCCGCCCGGCCTGATCACGCCGCGGCCAGGCTCCGATCACGCGGCTCCCCGCCGCGCTCATTGGCCCGCCGTACACGGGCGGAGCGTGGATTGGCTGGCCGCCGCCCCGCAGCCTCCCAAGCAGGGGGCGGTGTATTTTGGTTTGAGCGAGGACTCCGCCCTCTCCCTCCCCGGGGCCCGCCTTCCGCGGCCCCTCCGCCCCCGCCCCGCCCCTACCCGTGCCTGGAGCGCTGCGCCGGGGCACTCCCGCGCGGGCGGAGGCGCGCGCGCCGGCCCCAGACGCTCGCCGCAGCCCCGGTGCTGAGTGCGGTGGCCGCCGCCCGGCCACACATGTGCAGCCGCCGCCGGGCGCCGAGCACATCCCGCGCGGCTGCATTGTTGCCGCTTGACCCCCGGCACCATGCAGACGCCGGGCTCCGGAGGCCCGGGGGACCCAGGAGCGGTGAGTGGTGGAACATCCCCGGGCTGGGCGCGCGGGGCGCGGCAGCCTTTGTGGGGGCCGCGAGCGGGGCGCGCGGGCGGCGGCCGGGCGGCGCCTGCGGACGGGGGATGCTCGTTGGGGCCTGTGGCCGTGCGCGCCCTGCAGGGCTCCGGGCGCGGTGTCGGTGCTCGGGGCGGCGCGCGGGCGTGGGGGGGCGCGATCAGCGCCGAGGGGCCGGGGCAGCGGCGGGGGGCGGGGGAGGGGGCGTGTGCCGGGGCCGCCCGGATGCGCAGCTTTGTCTCGCGCCGCCTGCAGGCGGCCCCGCCCCCGCCCGGCCCTCGGGCGCGGGGCTATTTCCAGCCATGACGTCACCGGCCCCTTCTACGGAGGCGGCGGCCGTTGGGGCCGGAGCCGGGGCGCGGCGCGCGGGAACGCCCCGGACGGCGGGGCGTGGGCCCGCGGGCTGGAGCCCCCCCCCACCCCCGAGGCCGCTGCTCGGTACGCGGCCCGGAGAGCCGGGGCGTCGGCGCGGACGCGGCTGCGGGCACTTGGCGCGCGCGGCTCAGTGCCGTGGCCGTGCAAGCCCCCGGGCGGCCCCGTCGCGGTTGCTCAGACGAGGTTTTTGTTAGGGCGACCGCTTCCTTCCGGCGAGCCCGCCGTGGGGGGCCGGCATCCTCGGGGTGCGGGGTGCCAGGCGGCAAGTTTTGATGTCATGTGGTTGGTTCCCGGGAATTTGGGTCCGCGTCCAGGTAAAGTTACTTTCGGAGCCAGTGCCCTGTGGCCACGCCCGTTCCTTGCTGGTGGAGATGTTGTGAGAGCGGGATGACCTTACTGGTGTGGGCGTTAGCGAGTGTCGTAAGGCGCCCAGGTGACACAGTGGGTTAAGCAGGAAACTCCAGACTGGGAGGTGTGAGGTTCAAGTCCACCAGCTGCACTGCAGGACAAAACTGGCCTCTGTGGCAGTGGGCTGACTTCAACTTCAGCTCCGAAACAAGGAAGGGACACAAGGAAGAGTCAGCTTTGACTCAGGCACAGGGTAGACCTGCCCCTGTGGGCCTTGGGCGCTCAGCGGCCTGAAAATTGTGTTTGTGCAGATGCTTTGGGGCAGTGATCCTCAATCTCCTAATGCTGTGACCCTTTAATACAGTTCCTCATGTGGTGGTGACCCCCCCCCCAACCATACAATTATTTTCACCGCTACTTCGTAAGTGTCATTTTGCTATTGTTATGAATCGCCCCCCCCCCCCCGTGAAAGGGTTGTTCCATCCCCAAAGGGGTTGTGATCCAC